>JAUBNY010000645.1:3315277-3333057 GCA_032275445.1 Crypturellus soui | reverse complement strand
TGTGGGACATCTTCTCCACAGACTTCCAGCAGATCATCAGAATCTGTCTTAGTTTCTTCAGCTTCTTTGTAACTAACATTGACTGTTGCCTGGCGACGAGACCCTCTCTTATCATAATCATCATCGTCATCGTCATCATCATCGTCATCATCTGATGAATCAAGCTGCCTCTTTTTCTGTCCTGCACTCTTTTTGCCACTTTTTGGCTTAATTCTTAAGATAATAAGATATGACAAAACAATGGGGTTTCAACAGGGAAAACTACAAACCATCTGTATTTGTTTCTGAATATGCATATTTCATGGCTGTTCAATTATGTCACTTTCAGTGGCAGCCTACAGGAAAGAGACATTTGCTACTGTGCACTGTTGGGACGACATGCTTTGTAACTAAAAACATTTTCAACTTCTGTAATATACATGTTTTCATTTGCATGTGTAGTAGTATAATGTTCAAATTATTAATCAAAAATAGGACTAGGGCACCCGAAATGCAAGACTTCCTACCTGCTTGGAGGCTTCCGGCTTTTGACTTTGTTTTTTGGCTCATAGTCAGATTCACTCTCTTCACAACTGCTTTTCTCCCCATCTTCCTCTGACTCAGAGTCAGAGCCAGTTCCCGAGACAGACCCTGATCCAGACATTTGCCAGTCTTCACTGTACATATTGAAAGATTGAAAAAATTAAATCAGTTTTTTTTTTTTTTTTTTTTTTTTTATATAAAGTAGTTACTTACGCATTTGCTAATCCCCTAACATTTACTGCAACTTCTACTGAAAGGACAGAAAATTAACATAAACAACCGCAAGTACTTAATTAATCTCCATTTGGAGGCATTCATTTTCCTATAATCAAAAGGTAATTTCAAAAAGAAAAATCCTCAATAAAAACTGTATTTCTACAGAAATTATAGAAGAGAGGTAGCATGTAAAGACTGCAACTTACCCACAATCAAATTGAACACTAAATGCTATACTCTGGAGATTCCAATATTCCCTGACAGCTACATTTCCCTGAGCCTCACACGAAGCACTGGCAACTTGGTCATGGGAATCAAGAATAACCCAGAAGCACATTTGAGAAGTGCACAGAAAGACCAGAAACGCAGCAATCAGAGAGGTATTTACTCCCAAAAGTTCCCACTGGGTTCTCAAATCTGACAAGCACGCAAGATACTATGAGTAAACAGTGTGTGACTCTTGAGAGGCAGCACCTCCTTCCTCCTGATTAGCTGGGAGCTTCTATTTGCGAAAGGAACGATGGAGCCACCACTGAACAGTAGCTTGCTTTAAGATCCGAGTTTGTACAGGCAAATTTCACCTTAACATCACTGCGACCGAAGCAGTGCTGGGGGAAGCCTGGCACGCATTCTTCAAAGGTTGTTAAATATCTACACTATTACTTGCCATCGTGTTTAGGGCTCCTTGACCAAGGCCCTGGAACAGTCCTCATGTTCTTCAGAGGTGGATTATCACTCAAGGACTTCTTCATTAAATTTCAATCAGAAAGTCTAGGAATCCATGCTGTGACATTCCCTCCCCCTGCCTCCCCACCACCCAGTGTACACACACTTAAAACATGTACTAGTCCTAAAAGAAATTATATTTTCATTGTTCAAAGACACATCATGCAATGACCAATGCTAAAGCATCATTGGTCTTTTTAAAAAACTTCTCCTGCATGCAGTAAGTTAAAAAATGCAAATGTCCAATCTGCATTTATTTGGTCATATAGACAACAGAGGGAAGATATGATCTTCTACGGTTTGATCCTGTGCCACATTATAGAACAAGAAACCTCTCATCTGTGTATCAGATAACAACTGCAAACATACTTGTTCAAGATAATCAAAGTCAGGCACTGATGTATGAGTTTATTTGTTTACTAACTTCTGAACATAAGTGTCTTTCCTGTAGCAGAGTATGTTACTAGGTGCCAATAAACTCTTAATTAACACAGGAATGTTCTCTTACCACTGAAGAACCATTTTTGCATAGTTAATCTTTTTTGCACTTATTCTTCCTTTAAAGCTTCTCAGTGATTCTGTACTGCCAGCTCCAAGTATTAAGATGACATATTAATTGGGAGAAAAGGTATGAATGCAGTTGAAAATGCATCATTCATAAAAACACAGGTCAGAGTTTGTTCTGCTTTCACTGTCATGATGACAAAGCATAATCCTTTTCATAAACTTCTTGACCTAGAGCTTAACAAGAGCTCAATTTCAATTAAGATTCCTTGACTAGTCAACAAAGCTAAATACTGTCAGACATGTAATACCTTCTAAACAGTTCAGAGAGGAAAAAAATCCCAAAATATCTATCAATGGGATAGAGCACAATCTATGAGATTCCAACTTAAATTTGATCTGAGGCAACCTGCTTAAGTACTATCCTGTTTCTTCAATGATTTTTTGGGAATACCACAAAAATATGCCACCTCTAAGGATATGTTGACATGAAAGTGCTAATAAATGTTTTTGAGTAATACTGTAGGTATTACAGGCTCTTCTTATCAGAGACAAGAGATTTATGCTCCTTTGAGATTTTTTAAATACTCCAAAACATCAATCAAAACTGAGGAGTGAAAGAAAGATGAACTAACATGGGAATTTAAGTATTTCCAGGGTGTAGAAAGGAAGCATGGATAATTATAAGCATATACCACTGTGACAAAATATGATGGAACATTATTGACGAAAATATCTTACTCTTTATGTTTTTTCTTCTTGGTCTCACTGGATGAGTCATCTGCAGAATCTTCGCTACTAGATGAGTCCTGCAGAATAACAAAAGAATATACATGATTCACTATCACAAAAAGAATGAAGTATTTTTAGTATTGAAAAGATAATTCATCTCCCACTTTCACATTAGAATCATATTCTTCATGTTTATCTTCTTCAGCCCCCTCAGTGTAACTAATGATACTGAACAAGATGAAGACTGGTGATGGTTTTGTATTTGTCCATCTATGAATGTACCATGCCAGCAGAACTCTAGAAAATGCCAACAAAAACCTGACTTAAGAATAATCAATGCTCCTATGTAAAGTATAGTCATGGTTTAAGCTACTTTAGGTTAATAAAGAAGAAATTCTACTGGAAGCCAAATAAATAATATCCTGCTAATAAATAACCTCCCACTGTTTCACAGCTTGATAGCTTCATACTATCTCACATTTAAACACTGACTTAAGAGAAATTTGAGAACAGAATGCACACTTCTCTTTTCTGCCCTAAAAAAGAAAAGAAATGATGAACCCTCTTAAAACTACAGTTTCCTAAACCCAATCTCATATAGATTAAAATGATTTTTATCCTAAGAAGCAGCCATGGGAAAAAAAAAAAAATCTTAGCACCAATTTTATATTAACTTTTTAACTACTCATGATAGAGTCTTTTGTTTTAATGATGAACAGCTAAATCATACCATATCAGAAGTCTGGACTCTTGAGTAAAGATTTGTAACAACAGTGCTTCAATTTTGTAATGAAGGAGATAAAGGTCTGCTTTATACATAGATTTCATTTCAGAATCACTTGTGTCCTTAAGAAAATATTCCTACTCGTCTACACAAGTCCACATTTTTTCACCTACAGTTTAGGTTTTAAAATATCTAACATTGATGTATGGTTCTTAAAATACAAGATTTCTTTTGTAATAACTGTTATGAAATCTGCAAAAAGGCTGCTTTCCATTGCATACAGTGTTTTTGAAAACTACAGCATTGAACTTTATACAAGAAAAACAGCTGGGAAGCCTTCTAGTATTTTAATCTGTATTTATGAAACACAGAAGCCAAAAATACAACGAAAGTCTGTACCACATGACCTGAAAATTTCATCCATACTTAGATTACCTAAAGACACCAAATAACCTGGACTGCTATAAAGTTGGCACAACTCAGTTGAAAATATGCAGCTGAAGATATTTTTAAATTTCCTTATGAGCATGTCTGTCATTTGAACATTACTTTTATAGGTTAAACCACTTTTACACATACTCAGAGAATACAACTTGGCTCTACGTAATTTTATCCCATTGCCCATTTGGGGCAATGAGAGACACATTCATATTGCAGAGAGAGAGAGAGGCGGAAAAAAAAAAAAGCACTTATTTTGTGTCATTCACCTCTTCCGAACCACTGTCTGATGAAGCTGCCTTTTGTTGCTGTTGCTGCTGCTTCTTGAGCACTGCTGATCTCTGCACGGCAAGTATGCTTGGACTGGACTTCCAAAACTGGACAGAATTCAGATACACGTCATTTAAAAATACTGTAACTTTTAAAGCTTATGACATATGCTTAACATGAACAGCACTGCTAGTCAGACTGACCTCAATTTCACTAATAATAAAAATTAACCATAAAATACTGTATGCATTAATAATATCAGATAGCAGAGCACTACATAAAGAATTGCCAGCACAATTCTTACTGTCAACAATAGTTTCAATATTTAAGTAAAATATTTTTAAAGTAAGAAGTTAAACCAGTCCAGAGAAATCCTTTTAGGTCACACAATTGATACAATCTTCCAGTAATTTTGCTTCACATGAGAACAACGAAGTAAGAGAGCAAAACTAGAAGTAGTTCAGGTAATCCAGATACATTGGAATCAAGAGGATTTCTAAACAATATTTTCTTCCTAAATTTAGCAGACTTGTGCCATACAGAAATCCAAATATATGTTAACTTCGTAAAATTTTTGTAACACCGTCTATCAGCAACATGAAGGAAATACTACCAGCAGGATAACTTAAAGGATAAAATTTTAGAAATAACATTGTGATATGTGGCTTCAGCTTCAGAAATTTACAAAAAAACTCAGCCCATAACAAAATATCAAGACAGCAAAGCATATACATTCACTTCTGCCTAAGTGAAATTCTAATAAAAAAATGTTATTGCCTCATCCTATTTATTCTTTTCTTAAAAGAAAACTGCTCTTGCAACTAACTGCACAGTGATTTTTCCCCATGAGGGTTGACTTATATGTTTTACCTCAGATCCATCAACTTTTGGTGGCTTAGCTTGAACCTTCTTCTCTCTCGATGTGTCAGATTCAGATTCTGATTGACTGCCTGACTCGGATCCAGATTCAGAGTCACTGCTACCTGACTGGCTGCTGCTTCCATCACTGCTGCTTCCAGAGGTTGAACCAGATCCAGAACCCGATGCTGACCCAGAATCATCATCCGATCGGCTGCAATTAGAAGACAGCAGGATATTACACAATAGCTAACATAACAGATTAAAAAAAAGCCACAGTAGAGGGACTTCAGCTTTGCCTAAAATGAATTGCACAAACATTTAGCCCAAACATATGGGAGACATACAACTGGATGCAATGGATTAAGTCAGCCAAGAATGAGAATTCAGAGCTAAATTAAAATTCACTTCAGCTGCAAATATTTAAAAATCAAGTAGGATAACGATAATATTCTAACCATAAACCCTAAAAGGGGGTATCAAAATCTAGATCATTGCCCATTGTGAGTGGTGCGAGATAACAGATTGTTCTTCCTTCACCCTAAAAAACATTTAATTGACAACACAGTAAACATGCTTCTTTTCCTGCTGGTGCTAAACCCAATGAAACAGCCATCCAAATTAGCAAAGATATGTGAAATTACACTGAGTTTCTGCCTCTGCAAGCTCTTAAGTGCAGCACATTCTCCGAGGTCTTCATGCAACTGCAGCACATGCAAAGGAAGAGATAAGATGAAGAGCTCTCACTTAATCTCTACTACAGTGCCCCTGTACTTACCTGGTCATTGGCCACAGGACGACCAGCAGTGTAAGCCCTGAGGATTCCCAGTACCCATTTCATTTACCACACGTTCTCACTGCAAGAAGTCACTTCTAGCTCAAGTTTCAGCAAAAATTTTACTCACAGCCCCTAAAGGCTCTAGTCTCGAAGCCTAATGGATCTGAACCAACAGCAGGAGTGGTGGGGAGCCCAAGGTAAAACACAGACCATACAGGACATTTTACATCATAGATGTTTCATTTACAGAAGAATTTTTAAAAAGTGCATTGTTTTTAAACACTGGAGAAAAAAAAAATTCACATTTTGCTTTTAGCATGAGGATCGCTGGATCCAAAGAACCAGTATAGAAAAAGTTTGTGTCAAAGTAAATTGACATAAAGTTGCTATATTTCTAGGTGCAGATTGTGTCCTGGCTTTTCCTATGCTTAGGAAAAGCAATTTTTCCTTTTTTTTTTTTTTTTTTTTTTTAACATCTCCAAATGAGGAAGAACTCTACTGTGAGGGTGTCAGAGCCCTTGAATGGGCACCCCAAAGAGGTTGTGGAGTCTCCTTCTCTGGAGATCTTTCAAATCCGCCTGGATGCTGCCCTGTGTCACGTGCTCTACGTGTCCCTGTTAGAGAAGGGGGGTTGGACTAGATGATCTCTAGAGGTCACTTCCAACCTTAACCGTTCTGTGGTCCTGTGATTTCTAATAATAATTTTCTTTCATACAAAGTATAACCCTGATATAAGATTTTCAAACCATGACATTCAAGAAGTCTTCAAAAAACATAGCACTAACATCTTCCATTTTCCAATGATTTTGTACCAACACAAGTGGTAATAAACGAATTAAAAAAAAAACAAACAATAACACAAAAACAAAACAAGCAAAACAAGGCTTCTAGCTTAGCCATTCCCTCTATCAAATGTTCTGCCTCTGTTATCTCACAAAACTTATTTTTAAGCTGTATAATAGAAAATACAATGGAATATTCATACTCTAAGCAAGCTATTTGGAGATGCCAGCAGTTATGTGAAAAACTTTGCATCAACACCACACACACACTGAAGTGTCTACTGCCTAACAGGACTATCAACTCAAACAAAAGTTGAAGAAAACTTTTAACAGAAGACATTCCTTAATTACCTTCAAAGGTAACTACCTCTATGACATGCACACAAACTTGGACACTAACATTTCTTTCTTGTTTTTGTTACCTTCTCATGAGGAACAGTTTAAAGTGCGTATCAGGTTGGATCACCAGCCTGATAACAAAGCAGCAACAAGGAAGTAAGAACCCAGAACTTTCTAACTTTCTAAAGCTAAGAAAGGTGGCAAAATATGGGAAAAAAATGCTTGGAAGAAGTAAAAAAAGGTTTTTTAAGGAGAAGAATGAAAAATTGCTTTCCCTTTCACAACAAAATCAAAAAAGAAAGCATGTCTGCAGCACTCTAGCCCTGTCTCTTAAGCAGCACACATAATAAAAAACAGGGGTATTAAAGATTCCTTACTATCACTGTTATTGCAGTAATAGCTTCCAGCTTTGATTTCTGTTCAACATTGATACTGTCAACTTGCTACCTCAAGTCAATTGAGTCACCAGAACATATCTGTACTTGGCCTTTTTGGTTTACTTCACTTGTTAAATGTTGAGGAGGTCACTAACACACAAGGAATCACTGCCGCGCAACATTTGAGCAGGGCCTATGTTCATCCTGCCTTGGGATGGCAGGATTTAACTGAAGGATGATCATCCTCCAAGAGGACAACTTTTTAGCTGCAGAATAAGCTAGAGATGCTTATTCCTGGAAGAAGAATAGGCACACACAGCCCTCCATCCCCTCCCTCCACCAAACACACACATTTTACTGACAACACAAAACTACTGGCACATTAGAGGATAAAAAGTCATCTCCTTGCAAATGAGGCAGAAAGGAAAAAGCAACTTGAAATTTTCACTTTAAGTCTTCCTACATTTGCCCTGAATTTCAGCAATTTTCATAGAAGTGGAAAGAACCTCAGCAGCATGAGCTTTAACTGCTGAAGCCCAGCACCTTGAAAACACAGTCTTGGTCCTCTAACACCACATCTGCCTGCTGCTGTGGGATCTTCACAGCAGTAACTTATTCTGACATTACCATTGCTGCTCTCTCCTGCCTTCTCCCAAAACAGTACTCCCTCTGTGGTTTCAGTACAGTGTGTAAAGAGAACAGGTTCATCCTGACACCAAAGTAAAAAGGACGGTGCAGGCCAATGCAGAATTAGAAATATTGACTACATTTCATATGTTTTTTTTTGTTGTTGTTCTTGATATAAGTACACACAGTGCATCGTGAGACTGCAGATGTTTTTCCAAGCACTTATAACTCTGTACAGCCTAATCCCTTTCCCTCTTTCTGCACAGAGCATTACTGACATGACTAAGAGCAATACTGTGCAGAACTCATATTACAGCGCAGCACCTTGCAGCATCACCAAAATGCAGAAAGCTCATTTGCCTGCATTTTAAAAATTGTAATAGAGGTTTTGAAATTCACAGGAAAAGACAGAGATGCAGAAGTTTCATAGAGATTTCTAGCAGCCCAGATGCCATTCACTTGACCGGCTAAAATGAATACTCTTTCAGCCAGCTGCTACAGGGCAAAAACAATGAGGATCAGCTTCAGGAACGTTTACGTATTTTGAACCCGAAAGACAAGCGAACTCTCACTCTAACAAGCTGTATTGTGACAAGCAGGAATTAGCTTTTTTTTTTTTTTTTAAATGGAAAAGGAGATAGAATCTAAGAAAATAGTGCATATTTTCTAGTAATAAGCATTGCAAGCTATCACTGCTAGCCAAACTACAAGTGAAAGCACCACATACTGCATAAAAATTTAACTTTCAAAATACTCTATTAAAGGCAAGATCCATCACGACAGCAAGAGAGCATACTTGAATTAAAAGTAGGAGAATCGAAAGTCCATATTAAAGATGTTAAAATAGGAACTCAGGGAGAAAGAACCAACTACCTCACAGCTATAAAGCTCCTTGCTTTCTCTTGCTCTCCTTTGTCTATGGACTTTGGGTGTTTTCCTGCATTTTCTGCGGCACAGTATACAAGCAATGCCTCCCCTAAAAAGCGTGAAATGCTATCTGAAGCAGGGTTCATAACTCGCCTAACGCTTCTTGCAGCGAGTAATGCACATTAGTATGATGAATATGCCCTGGGGAAAGCAGCACCACTGACCTCTGCAAGATCAGCCAGTTGACCTGGAGCTGAGACTCACTCTGGTATCGTATCCCTACTGCTAGTAAGATGGTGATTGGAAATATTCCTTCAAAGACTCAGAATACTATCACAACTACCTCTGCCACCTAATCCTATCATAGCAGTCATCATCCTCTGTTCTTCATGTTTCCTCTTACATAAGAGGGCAGGCGGAGAGCTTCTTCTCTTGCTCCCTTCTCTTCCTGTAGGGTTGAGGGCAAGTTCCCTTGATTTAGACACTTCCATTTTAAACAGTTCTGCAAAAAGTGAAAGAGGACCTCATTTTCTTCCTGTTGTACACACCAAAGGTATTTCAAGAAAAAGGGGTCTAGCTACCACATAATCAGCCTATGCGCCCACATCCTTTTTGCTCCTTCTTCCAAAAAGCCTGCTTCAGATGCAGGAGGGAATACCCACTTTCTAAGCACCTTGCCTAAACTGGAACCTCCCTTTCCTTCCCTCACCCTTCCTGAAGGAACTGCATTTCCAAGGACAATCCAAGGCAGGATCCTACCTTCAGCTTTTCTACTAGAATGACTATACACAGGCTACATACAATCAGAGATACAGACAGTGCAAAAGATTTTCTTCTTGGTTAACCATTCACCTGTGTTTGTCAAGTGACCCTACAGCACTTTGTCAGGTTTCCTTTACTCTGGTCTTGCACTGCTGTCCTCTTTCAACCATTTCTATCCTGTGATCTTACTGCTGTCCCCCGCTCCCTTCTCCACTGAGGGCTTCCAAAAGACTGAGCATCAACATAAGTTAGAAGCACTATAAAGACTAGAATAAGAACTCTAGATGAAAAACAATGGGACACAAGTTAAGCTACAGAACAGAGATATTGTTAACATGAAGTACACAGAAAGAGAATATTCAGCATTAACATCAGCTATCAAAGAGTGCTTTTAAGGCTCTTTTAAGCATGTCACCCTTTTACTCCAAACAAAAAGTCTGCTTTTTTAAGTCCCTCTTTCAAAAATGAATATTAGCCTACTTCCTGTGCTCCAAAAAATATTTACTTAAAAAAGGGTAAAATTACAAGAGCATTATTTTATAAAAGGTATTCTTGAATAAGAAACCATATATTACAAACAACGTACTTTGTTCATCTGAAAAGAATCTAAACAAAGGCAGGAGCGCATGAGATGGACAGCACTGTCCAGTTTCAGGAGTACCACCAAAGCGAGGGTGCTGTTGGAGCAGGACTATTTCTCTCCCAAGGAAATAACCACTGCAGTGAGGATGAAGTTGGCTGACAGGGCTCTCTCCCAGCAGCAGGCACACAGTAGCGCGTACTAAGAATGAAGAGCATATTCTCAGATGGGATTGCTGTATAAAAAAAAGTATAGTTACATGTACGTGGGCAAATCAAAGTAAAAGTGACAGAGGATCTTCCAGGATATTCAGTAGAGGAGCCTCTCTCAGCCCGCATCCTTGAACCAACTAGCTGCATTTGTACAGCAGCGTACGTGCAACCTGATTTGGTATGAAAGTACGACACAGCTAACGGGTTTGTCAGTGATGTATTTCATAACCACCACTTTTGGCTACTCTCACTATATTCAAGAACAATTTTACAGAGATCGTTGAATGCAGTATTTATTTTCAGATTATTCTGAAAAAAAAGGCAAGATGAAAGTAGTAGCTTTTGAGTTTGTTCATACCTGTTGATATTCCAAAACCTGACAAATCCCTGTAAAATAAAGTCAGAGTATGCTTCGGGGAAACAACAGAAGATACACTTTGAGATAAATACTGCTGATAATGAATCAGACTGAAAGCCAGTACTCTGTCAGAGTCGCTAGTGCTTTACAAGAGTTTTTGATTACACTTCACTAGTTTACCTCACAAAACAAAATGTCCCTAATAGAAACATGCAATGAGGAAAGTCATCTAACATATCCAAGGCACCAAGCAGAAAAATTCCAAGATGGAAAGCTACACAAACTATGCTGCAAGAGCCTGCTGGAACATTTAGACTCCTGCTTTCCATCATCATAAATTGTTGTGTGATTTACTCCTACAAAAGTTTAGTGGTTTCAGTGATGAATCCCTCCCTTGGTCATAAGCCACCTTTAAGTGATGTTTAAAAAAAGAGGACAATTTATCTGTGCTGATTTTAGGCTGCATTCGTTACATTAACGTGCCTTAAAAATCAGCTAGTTTAAAAATGTCAGGATATTTAACAATTCAAGCAAAAGCTCAACCCACCAACAATAATAAAAATACAGTCTGTGGGTCTTCAAAAAGCATCTGATATGAGAGTGAACTGCTATTTTAATAAACCTAGTATTCAAAGGAATACAAAGACATCCTTCCTTGCACACGAAGAGCTCCTTCCAAAATAAGCAGAAACAACAAATGCCAAGCTCTTAAACTATAAGACTACAGACAGGTTTGCTCACAGGTAAATGCAAGTGTTTTTCTTTTTCTAAGACATATGAACGACTTAGTCTGAATAGATATGTTGTAGGAAACTTTTTGTCACCACAGATACAAAGCAAGGAGGACAAATACCAAAGTTCAGGCTATCAAGAAGTGATATTTCCTGTCCTCAGCTATTAGAAAGCATAAACTCAATATCATTTTACTGAAATAGGCTGATAACTGGCAAGAGAGTAAAGGATACATTCTGTTTCCAAGACTGCAGATTATTATCTGCTGCAAGGACTATAAACTTCCCCCAAAGCAAATACATGAAAATTGCACTGATCATCTAGTAACTTTAATGACTCTATGAACCACAATGTAAAAGTCCTGATTTGAGAGTCATGAGTAACCTGTCTTAGGAGGCAAATGAAGTTTGGGAGTATTTCACATGCAAAAGGTATCTGTGGTTCCTGAGGGGGTCTCCTACTCTTGCGTGATGTGACCATGCCCAGTGTGCAGCTGGTTCCAGCAGCAACACAACGAGGTCTTTAACTGAAGGTCCTTCCAGATCACAAGCAAACACAACTATTAGCTGGAGTTTAATCCCCCACAACCACCTGCACACACAACAATATCCACAACCACACAACCAGACAAACTGTCTGGCTAGATCTTGTGTGTATGCTATTTGTATTGCTGTACCTTAACTCTTAAAGCTGTCAAAAAGAGCATTAGCTTAAAAAAAAAAAAAAAAAAAAAAAAACTTTCAGAAGAGTACAATATAAAACAAATCATGTGAAACAAGTTAGTTTAGAGGAAGACTGGGATCTGGATAAGTTCAGCATGACTCCTGTAAGTAAATTAGAAGCCTTATGCAGAATAAAAGAGGTATTCCAAATTGAGAATTCCTTCTTTAAATAGGTAAGGGCAAAATACTAGCCTCAAATACTTTGTTTTTGATGCATATTCTGAACTCTTTGAAATAAAGCAAAAAGAGGTTTTTAAATTTAAATTTAAACAGTGCATGATACTTCAGTCTGCTCAATTCCATAACATGACAACCTCCATAAAATTGGCAACCTACTGACTAAAAAAATTACTGTTAACAGAAGTGAAAAGCTTGCTGTTCATATGAAGTTTTACCTACTTTCCCTTATCATTTGCCATACTGCTTTACCAAGTATTTCTAGGGATTTCTGAAGTTTTCTGCCCTAACAAACGTATACTTTTATATTTTCTTTCTCGCACTCTCCCTCCCCTGCCTCTCTCTACACTGTTATCAATATTACTTATGAAGCATTTATCGAAAACAAGTAGACAGGGACACTTCTGCAAGTGTGCTTGCGGAGCCTTTAACTCCCATTTGGGATTTCTTTATAGCAGGAATCTGGAGCAGTTTTCAAATCATTTGTTTTGTAGAAGGTATGACTTCATACAGCAAATCCTAGCCTGCTGGCAAAGAACTGGCTTTATTTAACCATCTTCTGTGATCCAGAGACTATTACGGTAATTGAAATTCACAGAAATTACATTCTTTCATTGACATCAGTTTCTAAGTGTGTAATGAATATTAAGGGTCTTTGGTGCAAGTTGTCACTTTCTGGTTTCTGGAAAAAGGGGAGTCACTTTTCCAGATAAACTATATTGAGCTCAAGAGCTCTATGTCTTGTTCTACAGGAACCATAGCAAGAACACACATATGGGAACAGTTTTTTTATTCAGCTGACACCAGTGTTTGACTTGTGCATTCCCAGCTCTACCTGGAGCTCACGCAGTTCAGGTATAACTACCTTTCCCTGTTCATTAAGCTTTCTTATTGCTTCTAGCTGCTATGTATTTTACTCCAATTCAAGTTTACAAGAAAATGTGTTCAAGAATACTACACAAAAATGCTTTGCTTAACATTTATTAAAAGTCAGTTTCTCACAGATGTGCTGTGAAGTTTGTGGGCTTGCACTTCCTTGCTATCCAAATGAACAGTACCTGTGATATTTTACCTACAACTCCTGAAAATATTCCAGGACAGTGATTTCACGTAAATAAAGACCTAGATAGTACACTCCACTGCAATTATTACACAGAAAATGAAACATCAAATAGTGAGATTAGATTATAGTATTTATGTCAGCCTACAAATCTCATCAGGTTTAGCATTTGCACAGAGATTTATAGCTTCAGAGTTTGCCAGTGTAGCCGAAGAAAATCCAAAGTGTTCAACAAGTTATTCTACAGTCAAAGTGCAAGAGCTGTATTATTCCACTCATGGCAAAATAGAAACTCAGGCATAGCACCTGCATAAAGGTAAGTGTTTCAAGTTATCTATCAGCCAGGTGAATAGACTCAGTGGTGGAAAGGAGTGCAGCAGCACAACAGATTGGCCATTTCTTGTCCCATATGCTTCAGAAATGCATTTACCTCACAGCCAGTCACTGGGAACAGAAAACTGCTACCTCACCTAACACTGTGCTGGTCAATATATAAAAACTGAGGCTCTTGATCAGTCCCTTTTCCAGTGCTCCTGTTGCTGAGAAGGATGTTTCCAGCCTACAGACTTTGCTCAAATTCATACTTTATGTAAATCATGGTAAGACTTTCCTTACAACACTCTGTTGATGAGGCTGCGGAGTTTTTGTAAATTCAGCCCTGATCTTTCCAGACTTATTTGGAAAGTAACAAAGTAACAGTTGTGGCTCCCCGAGATCAGCCTGTATGCAATTATGATCACTCCATAGTGATAGCCATGGAAATTTACACAGACCAAGTGGGAAAAGAGCCTTACTTAAAGTCACTTAAAGTGATGTGCTTTTTAAAGATTTGCTGTGGTTATCACCAACTATATCAGCAGTGCTGCTACTTAGATTCATTGCTGTTCATCTCTGTCCATTTTCTCCCTATTTTTGAAAGTCTAATCTCTGCAGTTTCCTCCTGGTGGCAAGTCCCAACTGCTTTCTTGGCTTGTTTTGCTTCTCTTATTCTGAATGGAAGGGGATAACTAAAGCCTTGTCATGATACTTTGCTATCAATAGTAACTATTTTGTTACTGATTTCTATTTTCATTCTGTAGAGTTCACATTTCCAGACCATTTGAAGGCTAAATGCAGTTTCACTTCTCCAGTTAAAGTATCTGCCTCCAGCCACAAGTGACTTAGTATCCTGTCCTAGTGAAAATCACTTTGGGAGAACTTCAGAGGCAAAGCCCCCTTGTTGTTTGTCTGCACAAACAACAAACCAACCCACCCCCAACATAAACAACAAGCAACTCATACTCAGGTACACTGTAAGCAAACTTTTTAGTGATATAAGTATCATTAAACTATTTATATTTTAAAAATAGAAATAAATTAGATAGAAAGGGCTCATTATTTAAAACATAAAGCTTTCTCCATTCATTTCCAAAACAGAGCTTCCTAACAGCAATCTGTAAATGTGCAAATTTTCCAAGATCTGACTGTTAATCTAACTGTAAGGCTAACAATTGATACAAGTCTAGGAAACAACAACAAAAAAAAGTTCAAAACTTCCCGAAGCCTGGTAAAAAGACTTAAAATGTGCTCAGCAGCACACTGAAGATGCAGAATGGCACCACACTTCACAGTCAATTGTAAAGGTTAAATTACTTAGTATCTTCCTGATACTTACTTTCAATGAAGCCCCTAGAAAACTTTTAACTGTTTTAATAGGTTTTGTATAACAGTATTTAGAAGCAGTCATAATTCAAAGTATTTTCCCTATACTATCTTTAGCTAGGTGACAGTTAAAAACAAACACATTAAAAAAAAAAAAAGAAATGTAAAGTCATCAGAGTTGTCTCAAACAAATTAATGTTAACTCTCAAAGCACTCAGAAAACTCGCCTTATCTACATTATTTTATTTTGCTCATGCTCCTCTGCTCAACTGACAAGGCTTGGTTTGTTTGTTTACGAATAACCAGGGATATTTGCCACTTACTGGAGGAAATCCCAAACTTGCTTGCCAACTAGTATCCTCTTTATTGGAAGTAAAATACTTCAAAAATATTGTGTATTACAGCTTTCAAATTATTCACAAGATTCAAAGTTTAGTGGCTTTCTAGGGTATTCCTAGTTATAACAGGAAGCTTGACATAAAAATACACGAAGGTGGTTTGGTTTCTTTGGTTTTACTGTTCACCGATTTCCTGGTGATTTGCATTTGCACCTAAACACTTGTCTTCTCCCCTTCTTCCCACCCTATCACTTACTATACTATATAAGCAGCTGCCCAATATGTTTTTATTGCATTTCTTCACTTCAGACAACACTTAACTTCTTTCTTCTACCCAACCTGCAGTTCCCATAAAGCCCCAGAACTCAAAACTCCGTTTCCTTTATGACCTCTGGGTGATTAGAATCAACTAACAGGTTCAACAGGCTGTGATCAAAAAGAGGGGGAGAGTGAAAAATGAGTAGACTGACAACAGGATCACAACCATCTCTCAAGATTTTGTCCAAAACCACTTCCTTTATTTGCAAGATCGCCTTGCCTTCTCAGATCTGAAACATTCATCATACTGCCCATTGTAGTAAAGACTTGCTGAAATTCTCAAGGCTCTAAGAATAAGAATTTTCAATTTCACTACAGTTCCAACTTTACAGTTTCCCTGTAACTTCATTATCCTCATCTTGTGACAGAATGTTTTAATTGGGCTCTTCCAATCAAGGACATATTTCAGAACACCAGCATCCAATCTGCTCATTTTTACATTAGAGTGATGGATTTTTTTTAAGAAAGAAAAAAAAAAGCAAGAATATATCTTTACTTTGGAAAACAAATACGAAGTCAATGCTCTTTTGGTTACACAGCTTTAACAGTTCAAAGGAAGACAGAGGCCTCATTAAGTATTATATAGTGGAAACCAGAATCAACAGCCCACTGCTCCTGCTGAACAGATAGTCCAGTTAGGGTCTCATTCAGCATGCATTACGTGATGACTGGTGTGCCTTGTGCTTTGGAGACACAAGTGTTATTTTAACATTCCAGTGCAATCTGCTTCAGTTCCACCTCTCCCTTGCCCTGCCCCCTAGAGCAGTATTATTTCTGTTATGTGCAGATGCAGCGATGCAGTTTTACTACTATTTCAACTTTCTTTAGTTATAATACATGATTATTAAGTGAAGTAATCTGAATGTAATGAGCAGACTGGGTATCTGTAATACCCAGCTTGGCTGTTTCTCTTAACTAACTAGGCCCCAAATTAATATAGAGATATTCTGTGTGTAAAATTTCTAATAAACACAATACAGGAGAACACAAAGCCAAGCAGGACTGAAACAATAGAGTGCTTACCTTGACTCTCCACTACTGTTTCTTAAGCTTTCTTCATCACTGTGCCCATTCATTGTAAATGTTTATAAGTTTAAAAAGTAAATAAAAGTCCACTCAGGTTACAACGTGGATGTCAAGAATTCACTTCCTGGTACTCTGTGCGTTTTCTAGGTGATGTGTTTGCTCAACTGGTCTCTGCAGGTATTCAAGATTTCTCCCAAAATACCTAGAGTAGTAAAGGAAAACATTGACACAGTCTGAAATACTTAGTTGCAGCCAAGAGACACTGAAAACAACCTGGCTTGTCACACTAACACTAGAAGGGGGTACCTATCCCATTTGGCTTTTTAAAATGAAGAATTGCTTTTGCTGTTATTTCCCTATGATTGATAGTTTTATCATTATTTTCTTATCACCCAGGAAAACCTTTTTCCTGTAATCAATGAAAAACAGCAACAAAAAAAATCTTAGAAAAAGAGATATTTTCATTAGCTATACTAAAAAAGTAGAGAACTAAATGAAATAAATGAAACGCAGAAGAGGAAAGATCTGTCTAGCTTTTTGCCTGGTTGCTGTCAAGTCCCAAGACAAGCCCATTTATGTTCCTCTCTTCACCTCCTTGTTGAAGAGGCCACACGAGTGACCCTTTCTGCAGGGCCACTAGCCGCAGGCGGCCAGGCAGCCTGGTCTCAGCACCCGGGGGGCTGGCGGGGCGATTTATGTGACGCCTGCGCTCTAGCTGCCGGCAGGGCTTTCGCCGCAGCAGGGGCCTCAGGACAACACGACGGGGCCTTCAGGAGGGAGCAGCCCTCGCACACACCGGGATGCAGGCTCGCCTTATTAACGCCCTGATAACACGGGGGCGGTCAGCAGCGTCTCGCGCACGAGACGAGACGCGCGCACGGGGAGTCTCTCCAGAGCGCGGCGCGCAGCTTTCGCCCGGCCTGCGCCGCCGAGAGAAAGGCTGTCCCATTTCCAAGAAACCGCCCGGGGCACCAGGGCCACGATCCCGCCCGGGCAGGAAGGAGCTCCAAGAGCGCCCTCGGCCCGGCCCGGAGCGAGCGCGGCGGAGCCGGGACCGCTGTGGCGGGGCCAGCGAGCGGCGCGCGCGGCCCAGC
>JAUBNY010000645.1:3266234-3310643 GCA_032275445.1 Crypturellus soui | reverse complement strand
CTGGAGAAGAAAGGAGGGAAGAGGAAAGTATATAAATACGGAGTAAAACGCCCCAAAATCTCGGCGGAGGAGCAAGTAACTCCTTCAAACTCCTTCCCCCTAGAGCGAACCGGCGAGCCCCACGCTGCCAAGAAGCGCTGCGATAAGGAACAGCAGCACCAGGGTTTAGCAGAAGGTTAAACCTTCGGGGCCATTTCCCTTCAGGAAGAACCACGGTTGGGCCAGGGAGGTGCCCTGGCTGTGCTAGACTGCTAGACCGGGTGCCCCATCAGCAGGTTAAACTCGGCGGTGTCAGATGGAAAATAACCGCTTTAAGGCGGCTGCTGCTGAAGTGCTCTGCCAAGGAGGTACCATTTTCTTTAAGCTGCTGCCACACAAAATTGAATACTCCAATGGATGGTTTTCCAGTCCTCACGTTTACTACCCTTCATGCCCTGGTAGAAGGCTTTTTATTCCTGTGATTGCCAGTTTTAAGCAGGTAAAGGACAGAAAGCTGCTGCCCCCTTCACCTCTGTGTTACAGGCCTGATGCAGAAACTGTGGAGCAGAGCGGGTCGTGTGGGGTGGTGGGCTGGGGACACCTGGAGAGCCAGGGAGCTTCAGCCACACGGGAGAATATTGGGCCACGTGCTTAGGTTTTTCCTTAAGGTTGGTTACAAAACTCCTATAGGTGTGTGTGTATGTATATTACATAATTACTTAATACCAATTACATAATTCACTCCTTCAAAATCTGCGCCATCCGTAGAATTAGTAAGACCTTCAAAAACGCAGCCACACCCAAGTATAAATAAAAGCACATGAATTTTCCTCCCTCTCTTGCAAAACTGTTGCACTTTGTCTAGTTCATATAAATGTCAGAAATGCTGAGGGAAGAAAGGAGGATATGGAGCTAAACAAAGAGAAAACTGAAATAAACTCCTGCAATGTCAGTTGCTTGGCCATAAAATTCACGCAATTCACATCAACCATCCTAAAAGCTAAATGTCAACAAAGCGGACAGATGTTAGTTAAAATCCTCTATTTTTGCAATGCAACTTCTGCTCTTTAAGTTCCTAATTATTCACAGAGAGAATCTTTTTTTCACCCTTCCCTTTTCTTCATTTCCCCTCCTTCTTCCTGCTTTGTAAGAATTCATGTAGAGAAAATAGTTTTATCCTGCTAGCAAAGATCTTTCCTGGTTGCCACTTAGTCATGTGCCTAAGTTATTCTTTATACCCCTTAAATCTGAACACTCCCTCCTGAGTGTTTAGGTCCTTTGCTTTATTAAGAAGGATGTATTTTGTAAGATACAGTAAGAAGCCGTGACTATATGCACTGAGTGTATTCAGCATATTTATAAATAGCTTCTTTTGGCCACCAAAAGTAGCAGTGACAGTGTGACAGCGCGAGCACTAGCACACAGGAGTGATCCGTGTGTGTGCTGTGTACCAGCAGCACTGTCAAGGGTGGAAGATGACCCATTGTGGCACACGCCTCCTTTTGTACCTCAATCCTCTTTACTTCTACATCCAACCCAGCATATCAAGGGTCCTTGGAGAGCTGCACCGTGATTGCCAGGACACAACGGAGCTCGTGGTGCTGTTTACGTTAATGAAGCAGTAAGACAAGTATTTGCACCTGCTACAAATACCCTTTGCCAGGAAGGTGTTTACATGTAGTCTTTACCCGAATCTGCTGCTGCGGCCTGCTACAAGTGGTCTTTTCTGCCAATATTTTCTACACTGATTGCTTTCACATCCAGATCAATATAGTTAACCTACCAGCTTTCTAGTGAGGATCAAGAAGATGCGTCCTCAGCTTGTTTATAAAGTTCCAGGATTGACTTAACGCTGCGAGATGTCTTTCTGCTTCCTGTCTTTAGCTAACCCGTGTTCACTAAAAGTACTAAGCACACTTTGCCAACCAGGCAAAAGCCCTAAGTATTCTAAACACTTCTCAGCCTTCAGTCAGTGTAGTTTTCCCAGAAATTACATGCAGGTACATTTTCATTTGTCTTTAAAAAGTGAAGATGCTTCGCATTTGCTGACTTTATCTGAAATCAGTATCAGTACTAGACAAGCTTAAGATTTAAGCTTAAAGTGCTGCTGACTTAAACAAGCACCCCAAACCAGCCTCCTTCCCCCAACACTCTGGCTGTTCCTGAGTAGGATTTGTGCCTGTAAACAAAATACTCATTCCACCAGACCTAGTCTAGTGCCCACGTTAGATGCACAGCTATGCATTTAACAGAGCCTAGAGACTAGATCTAGAGACTAGATCTTTAAGTTGTTTATCATAACGTCTCATTTCAACTAGTGGTGATTCACAGTTGTCACAGTATATTTAAAGAAAACATTTTTCCCTTGCTGTGTTTTTTAACATTTAGAAGCTCTTCTAGGCAAAGAAGTTTTTTGTTTGCTTGCTTTTTAAGTAGTGAAGCCTTAAATACTAAATCAAGTAGCCCTTTTTTTTTTGACAAAGGAATACATATCAAATATCCTTACCATTTTACCAAGCACTAAACCCTGTATTAGTTTCTCGCTTTTCTAAACCATGTATTCACCCCACCTGGTTCTTCCATTTCTCTCCTTTTACACTTCACTTAATTTCCCAGCATTTCCTGGAAAGCGCAAAGATCACCACACTGGGTGCAATAAAGCAACAAAGACCTTGCAAATATCTTCCTTGCTTTCTCCTTCCCTCCTCCGAGGAGGTTTTTTTTTTTCATTTTTTTTTTTAACCACACCCAAGCCCCCTTCTCACATCCTCCCCTCCCCACTGGGGCCCCATGCGCCAGCCAGCTGCACAATGCTGAGGATTAGGGAGATTAAGATTTGGCAGAAAACAAAGGTGACAAAAATCTTTGCTTTTCTAGAAATTGCTGTGGGATCTGCTACAGCAGAGCCAGTAAGAGCAAGAAGGGGATGAATAAATGAATGAATACAATGACAGTTGTGTCATTTGTATTGCAAAAGGCAGAAGAAAGGAGAAAGATTCGGTTCATCTTTATAGGAATTAAAAATAGTGGCAAGCTTCTTATCTGTTTAGCTTGTGGACTTCTTTATTGTAGATGACTTTAAATGTGCTGCTTGCTTAGGTCTTGTCTCACACAGAATTCACCAGAAGTTACTTCTAAATAGTTCCAGCTGTAGATTATTATCATCACAGTAAAATACAAGTTCTTGTTAAGTTTAAATGCCCTTACTTTGAACCCAGGCAGATCTGTTAAACACAAGCATGGAAACATGGGGAAAAAAAGGATGAAACCATCTATGCAAGAACGATAGTGGCTAATTAAATAATGTGGTTAGATTTGGCCAGCTAAGCGCTTTTTCCCAAAAACTTTTTTATAAACTTGTTAAATTATTTGTGCACCCCCTTGAAAAGTACATACGTACCTTGGTTTAATGTAAATGATTATTTGCAAGCTAAGATGAAATAAAACAGTCTTAATGGGTACAAATGTGTACATAAATTTACTTTAATTAACTACATCGTTTTAATTAAATTGAACATTTAAACTGAGAGCAGGGCAATTATGATTCAAGACAATCCAGAAATCCGATATGGAGCACAATAAACTCTTTTTACAAATTATTGCTCTGTGTAGAGAGAGCCTCTGTATCTGGAACATCTAAACACCCAAACTGGATCAGGATCTGGGCTGAATGTTTTGGTGACCATGGAAGACACAATTAAAATGTTAGCATTGAAATGGTTATAATGAGGCTTCAAAGTTAACGTCCATGGGGACAGCTGAAAGGGGTTCACCCTTCTCTTTCTCCTACTATTTTTGGTCTGCCTCTCAATTGCGCTTGGCTTTTTGGAAGCATTAAAAGCAGCTGTAGAGTGTAGAGCTTGCTTGCTTTATAAGTGTCCTGCCTTTAGCTACGGAAAGGATAAACTTAGACTGAAGTAAGTCTTTTATTTCTCTCTTACGTGGTAGACCTGGGTGTTTTGAAGATAAAGATGTGTAGCTGGTGCCTCTAGAGACTAGAGCAGAGTGTTTCAGACCATGCCCATAGGAAGAAAATAATAGGAGAAAAAATAATTTCTAAAGACTTACTGGATTACAGTAAGGACTTATGTTGCTGAGGATAAAAGTAATAAATGAGGATTAAAAATAAGTTTAGCAGCCAGATTTAAATAAGAAATACGATAGATCTTACAAGCAGTAAGTAGGCTCTGTATATGGTAGCCTTAACCATTGTTACTTTTCTCTTTTGTTGTTTGTTTTAACTTGTTTGTCTTATAACTTCTATTGCCCCCCCCCCTTTTTTTCCTTTCTTTAATTGAGGCTGCTTCTCTATGTAGTAACTCTTTAATTTACAGTAAATGTCCTATGAAAAAACTTCTCAATTTGGAAGATGGTAAGGCTCTGCAGCCCATTTCTGGAGCTTCTGTTCATTTGGTTTTGTTCTGAGATGTGATAATGAAACAAGTACATTGTTTTCATTTGCTTGCCTCTGCTGTTTTCATTCTGTGATAATATTGCCAGCCTTTATTTTGTTTGTGTAGTTTTGGTGTGTCTGGAAGAGCAAAGATACCCTCTGATCTGAAAAAATGTGGAAGGTCTTTGTTCTATTTTGATTTTTTTTATTTTTGTCTGTCTTGCACTTTGTGTTCTGGAGCCATGGACTGTCCCAACTTCTGAAACAGTAGTTACAACAACAGCAGTAATTAGGGGAGTCCTATTTTTACTAGGAACCTGCTAATTTAATGTTTATGATCTTAATATGAATAAGAATTAAGATGCTAGATGGGCCAGGAGAAAGCATTTAACCACTTTAATTTGGTAGTACAATCTTGTGTCTTTTTTTTTTTTCATGTTTTTGGTGCTAGGAAGTGCTAAGTGTTCTAACAATAACTTCTATTAGTTTGGGTTTATAATTATGTGAAATAATATATTCATTGAATTAGTTAACAACAAAAATTAAAGAAGGTTTTAGAAAGCATTGAATACTCTGTTGAAATGGACATGTTCCCTGTAAAGATTTGTGTTTGAAGAACTAGCCTATGCTTAAGCTGGTATGTGTCTTGAGGAACTCTGGTAATGGAGTTACTATACAGCATTACTGCAGGCTTCAGAGTAGACTAACTTATCCTTGTTATTATTAACCCTCACTTGGAGGCTCTGATATTATATAATTTCTATCGTCTAACTCTTCTCAAGTTATGAGTATATTCACCATGAACTGATGTTGTTAAGTCTTCTAAATTTACTTTCTAGTTGTAAGATTAGTTAGAAAAAAGCTTATAAACTAAACACCAGCACGTCATTTTATCTAGCAAAAGCTTAGATATGCCAGTCGAGAGAAGCTGAGAGCTGGGTGAGACTAGTTAACTGTGCAGCAGGTACAGGCTGTAACATGTGGAAGGAGAATAAATAGTTATTCTGGAAACAGTATCTTTTCCCTTAGGGAGCTCCAGTAGAATAATGCTAGTAACAGATAGGAAAAACTCTTTGAAAGACTATCTTGTGTCTGCTTGCGAAACAAAGTCATAAAATCTAGGTTTAAAGTTACTTAAAACATCCACTGGACAATCCCAAACTGTCAACACCTAAATACAGACTTAAGTCATCATGAATGTGTTAGAATAATTAGAGGGTTTCTGGGACACATACCCTGAAGAAGGAGATCGAATGCCAGTACTGAACTGGTCCTATTCATCCGACCACTTTCTCTATTGTGTGCTGGTGTTTTATGAACTTGGAGTGGTCTTTTTTCTGATCATCCCTCCTAAATATAGAGGGCTGACCTGTTTGGAAAAGCAGATGCCCAGAAGCATCTGACAAGTTGTACTCAACAGCAAAAGGACTCCCTTTGGGCCCTGACCTCTGCTTGATGTATGCCCACCAAAAGGCCTTTCCCAAGTTGTGGGCCCTGCTCCAGTGTAACCTGTGTTTGGAAGCCTACTGCTCATCCACATTAGGGTGCATAATGCTCTCCAGAAGATGCCTGCTCTTTGTGAGTATCAAATGGCATAATGTGTGTTGTCCTTTACACCTTGCAACAAGTCTAGGACTATGCATGATTCCAGTTGCTCTACTGCATACTGGAAGAATACTTTTTTTTTCTTTTCAGAGGTGTAACACTTATCAGTCAAAAATTTCTAACATGGTTATTTAGAGTAGCATGTAGTGATTTGTTTAAAACTGATGAGTAGGAAGAGTCTTTGTGTAGATGAATTTAGCTGCATTGTGAAAGTTTGGGGTGTAAGGCTGTAGTATGAGAAGAGAAGGCTTGTGAGTGAAATGGTTGTGCAAACAAAACCTGCAGGTGTAAATACAGATATTGGTAATACTGTGCTATGAAGGAGTAGACTCCTTCCTAAGGAAGGAGGTAGATTCAAGAAGCTCTTTTGACCAAAATGTGTTTTTCTCCATTTAAATTGCCTTCTCAGACCAGGAATGGTTTCTGCAAGTGGAGTATACCAGTACAGCTCTCCTATTAGCTTGAACAGTTGTTGGCATGAGAATGTTCTTTAGATGTGGGCCAGAGGGGAGAAAACATATTCTAATTGCTATATACTCCATTGCATATTGTAATTCAAAAACCTTCCAGAAAGGCCTTTGGCTGGGGTAGCTCACTTTGTTTTAGGCTTAACCTATACCAGAGAAGGCCTGGAATAGCTCTAAGCCTTTGTTCTTGTTGTCTTCCTGCCAGCTCTGCCAGTATAGTTGGTAGATTGTATTACTGGTTATACTAAAGAGTAGTCAAACCCTTTCAGGTGTAAATGACATCACAGTAAATAACTGAATGTTTCCTCTTTGAATCCTGACAGAAGACTAGCTTTGTGAAGACTAGATTGCTAAACAAGCTATAGGGCACCATAGTCTGAGTAGGTAGAAATCCAGCTCGAAGCTAAGGGTTGTTACTGAGGGAAAATAGACTCAAAGGAATTGCCTTTTTTCTCCTCTTAAACTGATGCTTCTAGTTGTTAAAAGGTCAATAAACAGGATCTTTGTATCTGTTGAAAAGGTCTACAGGGTATTGCTATATGTGACAGTTATGATTAGGGTTTTTACCTATTACTTGATCTAGACAGTGGTGAAATATCTCTTGAATACAAAAGCCAGAACAGATGGGGAAATAATACTTATATAAGGGTGTCTGTACAGACAGTAAAAACCTAATCTTCAAAATATTCCTGAAAGGCAGTATTATCCCCCGTGTTACATGAAGGAAAGGAAGACACACCGCAGTTGTATGGTAAATGTGAGTTCACGAAGTGTCACAACAGGTGAAGGAAACAACCCCCTGAAAACTTCATCTGCAGGGAGTTTGCAGACAGGTAGTCAAGATATAACAACTCCTCCCTCTGACTGTGACTGTTTTCTGGAGATACTAGCTATGTTGTTGGTCTGCTACTGAGGTAGCTCCAAAAGGACTTCCTGAAGGTTTTGAGGCCTCATGCCGGACACTTTCTTAATGCAGTGAATTGTAGGTCTCAATCTTGGGCTCTTCCTATATGATGGGGAAAAATTCTTTCTGAGACTATTGATAGTGGAATTTTATTTTGCACCCAAAAGATAATGGGAGTTTTGAGTATAGGGACTTGAGCTTAGGTGCCTGCACTGAACTGCTGTGTTCCAGTGTAAGCTGCAATTTGGGATGCCCCACTTGGCTGCTTTACTTTCTGCTGCTTTGTGTTGGGGAAGGCATCAGAATGAAAAGGTGAGGAGGACCCTGGAGTTTTAAAAGGTAATAGGAAAATAGGATTTATATATTATGTGAGAGCAGGAGCAGAAAAGATGGTTGTGTGAACTCATGCGAGATGTAAGCCTTATTAGGACACTGCACAGACTTATAAACTGGAGTGGCTAAGGAGGATTTGTATTATGAATTTTAAGCTTGCAGGCTATTTCAATTTTGTAAACTTAAATGAATCATTCTATTCTATTCTAATGAATCATTGGCTTGCCTGTCAATGAAACCGAATCCTTCAGTCTGATTCTTCAGCTTTGTGGCAGCAAGTTTTACTGAGTCTTTGAACTAGTGGTGATCAAAACTCCAGTATCGCCCCAAGTTATAGGCTGTACCCTTGCTTAAGATGTGCAGGTGGTCTGAGGACTATATTCCAGGAGTCTGATAGCAGGAAGTTTTTTCGCTGATGGCTGACAGGAAGTGGAGATACAGCCAAATAATAGCAGCACCCCTGAATCTCAAAGAGAGTTTATGGCACTTGGGCTGGGACTGGATAGTCTTTCCAAGCCCAGCTCAGGAGATCAGTTGAGGCTGACGTTTGCCTCATGGAGGGCCATGAATTATGTAGGCATCGAGATGCTGGTTGTGCAACACATTTAGCAGTTATTGCTTCCTTCCAATGGCCACAACGAAGCCAATTTTGAGATGCTTCTCTGCTTCCTCAGGAAGCTCTATTAAATTGCTAGGAGTGTGGCAAGACTTTGTGAGGAGTCTGTTGACCAAAACTAAGAACAGTTAATTACACTGTAGGACACTATGCTCTTGATATACATTCTGTTAGGGCATCAGTAAAATGCAAAAGGAATCAGGGAGCAACTGGCCCCTCAAAGACCAAGAGAACTTTAGTTCTTATGTAACAAGAGGATGCAGTAATACTGACTAGTAGGAAAGCCCCAGAAATGAATAGCTTTATATTCCAAGCAGGAATGCTCTTGGCCTTCCTTTTGGGGCAGGAGTACATTCAATGTTGTAGATACCCAATATGCAGAGGAGCATTTTGTAGAGCAGTAGAGTTGTCATTTCAGTGTATGACTCTGTCAGATCTTGGCCCCGAATTGTTAAAAGAAACTGACAGCTCAAAACTTCAGTTATCAGATTTAAGTATATCAGATTTAAGACAGTCTTAATTCAATCTTTTAGCTTTTTTTATATGTATTTTGTGTTTAGATTTCCCACCCTTACTGCAGAAATCTATGAGTTCAGGAAATCCCATTCTCAGACTTCTATAGTGAAAAGTAGTTTGACACTGAAGTAACTGGCAATATAAATATATTCTTTTCATTGAAGGCACAGTCAGGGGATAATGTTTCATGAAACAGATAAATTGTGTTCATTTTATAAACCCATTCCTGTTATGATAATGAATTGGTGCCTAATTATTCTTTATCTGCTGATGTAGATGGTATCAGGGTGACTTTTATAGTTGTTATATACGTGCACATGAAATATAATCTCATTTGAGGTGTTCACTCAAAAGTGCTGCTTTCAAAGATTTTTGTGATAGGAGATGCTTTCGTACATGGGGATTTACCACATCTTTCTGTCAACACCAAGACTTACAATATATGGAGAAAGCAGACTGTATTTGATTTCAGAAGAGATTAGGGAAAATGGATTAACATTTGGAGTACGTGCAGTAAAAATACTGAGCTTTAACTGAAAGAATGTCTTAACTTGGGCAAAAAATGACCATTTCTGACATAAGTCCTAGTAATGTAAATTTAATAGCACTCTTAACTTTAGTCTCTGCCTATAGATACCAGACAAAATATGTCATCAATATTAAATATCTTGATTTTGTAGGAAAAAAGAATGATGCCTTTATTTAAAATTCACACCCCTATGGTGCATCTGTCTATTGTATTATAACTTCTAATGTATTTATGTGAAAATCCCCTTCTTAGTTAAGTCAACCAGTATGGCCTGTGTATCACTTGCAAGTTGCAGGATGGATGCCAGGCTTGTTGGGTACTTTTAAACTTCTGCATATACTTTTTTTTTTTTTTTTTTGTATCCCAGTGTGAAGGGAGTTAACTTCATGCCCTCAGTAGGCTTGCAAGGGTTTCTGCAAGTAGTCTGACCTGGGGGTGCTCTCTGCTCCCTAGTTTGCACTTGTCTTTTAATTTGCTATTTATAGGCTTGTCAGAGTGGCTGCATCTGACTTGTGAATGTCTTACTGCAGATACAGAGGGGCTAGAGACCTTTACAGAAACAAGGTAATGGACATGAACAAGTGCTTCAGCTTTACCAAACAAATTTATGAGCTGAGCTTGCTGCTGGATGAAAGCACAGGGTTGCTAATGTGGCAGAGGACCTCTATCCTGTTGAGCCTCCCTTCTCCTCTGTACTTCGCATCATGTCTGCAAGGCCTTCTGCGTCCTACAAGAATGGTGCTAAGAAGTATTTTTAACCTGAAACCTGGTGGTGAAGTTCTTAGCTCAGCATGTGTTGCACTGTACACAAAAGTGTGAATGAGATTCAGAATAGGTTTCTCCAAATTGGCTAAAATTTTATACAGTTAATAGGCAAAATTGTGAACGGAACATCTTTCTCTAAGTTTATACCATAGTGTGTTAATTTTGTTTAATTTACTATTGATAACTTGCAATAAAGATGAAGGAGATAGTGACAGTTTTCCCTAAAAAAAAATCAAAGGAAATTTATTTAAGGAGGTACTTTTGAGTTAATTGCAGACTTAGTGATCTGCAGGCTTTTAGTGTTTACTTAATGACTTGAGACAATTCCTATGCTGCAGGCTTTAGGCAAAAGGCTCTATTTATACCAGTTTTAAAACTTGAGCTATGTTTATTTTAATAAAGGTAAAGACAGGTTGTTTTGACAGATCACAAAATTTCACATAAAATGAGGAATTCTACCTCTAAAATGGACTAGGGAATTGTTCGAGATGCTCTCTTATGTAGCCTATCTATAGGCGGGGGGGTGAGGGGAAACAGAACTTTGTATTGCCGGAGATTGCTCATCTACTCTGAACTGTTGGGTGTTAATGCTTACATTAACATGCACAATACTGATCCCATAGAATGAAGGAAGTGGTTCAAAGTTTCCAGGATATGATCTTCAACAGATGCTTCTTAATGTGTCTCCTTTTAAGAGGAGGAGTACTAAATATGAAATTAGTTCTTGTTTGGATAGGCTTTTGGCCATGATGGTTTGTTGTGTAAAAAGGTATTTCAGAAGTAGATGCTTTCTTAATTGGTGCTGACACATTCCTTACATTGATGCTGCTGTCTAACTTCTTGCCGGTGTCTAACTTGGACACATTTTCCCCAAGTAAATGGATTTATATCAGTCACTAATAGTGTTAGTAGGCCTGGTACCTTCTATGACAGGAAAAAATTCTTTGCAGAGAAGAAAACAGCTGTTTCTCTTGCGCTTATCCATGGGAGTGTTACATGAGAGGAAACCCTCTGTGCAGGATTTGAGCATTCCTGAAGCATCTCCAGTCTTAGCAAGAGGGATGCAAGGTGAGGATTAGAAATGTGTTAAAAGTAACTGGGACTTTGATAATTGTGTTCAGAGAGAATTTACAAACAGCCACCTCTATGGTTCCTTTAAGGAACAGGTCAAAACTGATTATGTCTCACATATGCTCAAGGAAGAGATTTCTGATAATGGAAAACTTTTAAATTCACTTAAGCATTTTAAGATCCGTTTTGGAGTCTGTGTAGCAAGATGGTTGGTCTAGAAATAGAGCATCTTTCCAGCTGCAGCTGGAACGAGATATAAGGGGGGTGACATGAAGATTCCTAGTGATAAAGTAGCAGTAGTGGTACAAGATGTCTGTTTTGAAGTGTCCTAGGTGCAGTCATGTGAAAGTTGGTGCAGAAACTGTGGGTTTGCGTTCTGACCTCTACAATGTGAAATATCAGCTTATATTTTCAGAATGGTGCCTTACTGGTTTTGAGTGTCTCTGATTCAATATTTTTGCACCTCCAAAGTAAATGAGTTTTGGAAGCTTATGCAGCTGACTGCTAACTGGAAATCTGGAAACTTTACAGTAAGTCCTTTCTCCTCTCTGCTCCTTTGCCTCTCAAAGGTGAGTGTGGGTGTCTTTTTATGGCTATGGATAGGTTGCCTTCCCTTGCTGTTAAGTCTTGGTGACCTGATTACTATTCTCTATTTTTGGACGTCATTGCACAACATTAATTCTGTTTTCTGCTCAATGTTGGTGTGTTCAGCTGTTTTTGTTGTTGTTCTTTGTTTTCTCTTTTTCTTTCTTTCAACCTTCCTTTGATCAGACAAGGAACACACTTATGTCTATTTGTCGTAATACAAACAAGTTTTACAAATTCTTACAAAATGCTCTGAAATTCCTGTGTAGGAGAAAGTACTGTATCTCTATATACTCTCTAGTCTAATTTTGAATTTGATTATAAGACTGTAAAAGGATAATGTATCTGGTTTATTAAATAAAAAAAATGCGATCAGGAGGACAAATGTTGGCTTTGCATTTATTGAAGTAATCCCTTTTTGCTCCTATTTACTTGACTCACAAAATATCTGGTAAGAGCTGTGTGCACACTTTTCTCAAACGAATCCTTACAAGAAAGACATTGATATTTTCCATTCTTCTCAGATAAATATCTAGACTTGTCAACATTAATAGACAGTGCTACATTAAACAGGTTTTAATGGCACAGTAGAATCACCTTGATTTGTGTTTTCTGGTGGGTGTTTAAACTCAGTAACAACTTAAAGCTTAAGGCTAACTTACTAATATTTTGAAAACAATACTCTGTATTAATTTGTAATATTAAATACTTCAACCCATATATCTATTATCCTTCTAATGATAAAGGAATGGATGATGATGGATTATAATGATATGGATGATAATGATAAAGGAATTTTTAGGTTGTAGTTATATAGAAAAAAGAAATTTGAGGAACTATAGACATCACTGTATTAATAGGAAATAGTACTTACTGCAACTGTTGATGTGGCTGAGCCCGTCAGAGGTTCAGCAGGTTAATTGCTCACCTCCAGCACTGCTGTACGCCCAGCTGGCTTGTTAACTAGCGCAAAGGGCAAGCGATGCATAAAGGCACTTTGTAGAACAGCAGATACTATTATGAGAAGAGCTACTTTAGTGTCATCCAGCTGCTTTCATGATGATGGGACACCACAGGTTACAAACGAATGTGTTGCTCTCTGTCTTGGCAAGCAATTCTTGGGTGTGTGATGCTTTGAGGAGCATCTTTCTCATTGCTAGTGTTTGTCACTGAACATCGGCCCTTAAAACACAGACAAATCTAACCATTACTTCTGATATTACTAATACTAAAGTATCAGTGACTCAGACCTACTTAAAAATAGGAACTCCACAAAATGATCCATAGACTGAAAAGGTGAGGACATGCCCCTTGTCCTGATTTGGTAATACATGAGAAGCTGGACATGAGCAGATAAATTAAGTGTAGGCATGGTATTTTAAGATGTGCTCAGTGTAGAGGATATGTTTATCCACAGAGGAGACTCTTGAATGACAAAGCAGAATTTGACTATTACAATGCAACTTACTGGATGGTCTTTCTCTCTTTACCGCTTAGCTGCTACTTCCTATTTTCTGTGTGTGAGTTTCATTAGATCACTAGAGAGCTTTCAAGCACAGTTCAGTTATGCAAAGCAAGCAGCAGGTTCTGCACGCCTCAGTGACACAACTTCCTCTGAAATTATCTCCAGCTGCACTGTATTTACGCTGAGACTTGGGCAGCGGGAGTGACGGTGGTGGAGGAGACGAGGAAGCTTTCTGCTCTTTTTCCGTAGAGATATCCTAGGCAGGAGATCTGCACAAACTCGGGGAGGGTTAGAGGCTCTTGCCTTGGTGTTATAGAAGGGCCAGAATGAGAGTCACCAGTCCTTGGGGTCGAGGGGCTGGGGCTGCTGCTGGGAGCTGCTGTTGGTGCCAGGCACTGGTTACGGACTTGAAATTGGACCTCATGTGGATCTAAGTTGAACTTATATTTACGTACTAAAGCTAACATTATGCATCTCTATTTTGGTATTCTTAGTATCGTGACTAGAATTTAGGCTACTTTTAAAAGTATTTTAAAGTGTTAAACTGTTTTAATCTGCCCTTAATTCCTATTATCTGCTCTTTTTTTTTTTTTAATCTGATTTGTTTTCAGTATCTTATGAGGCTGTGAGGGCCTTTTTGCCCTTTTTTTTTTTTTTTTACAAATATATGAATGTGATTTTGTAGTTTCAAAGCATAGATACAATGCAATCCAGCCAGCAAGGCCTGCTTTGAGCTCTTGAGGAACTGTGTTGATTTCATTTAAATTACCTTGAATGTGACTACACTTGATCTGCTACACTAGCAAATCTGTGAACTGCTCTCTACTGTCCAAAAGTAGTTACCTTTCCTACTCCTTGCCCCCATCCTTCCCTGCGCAAAGACATTCTGGCGGAATGTGGCTTAGAAATGTAACAGTCTAGTAAGGAATGAGTACAGAGCTATTCTAATGGGGCAATTAATGCTTGTCCTGGAAGCCAGTAGCGTTATGGTAATCTGTTTTTTGGGTAGGAGCCAAAAAAACGACATGTTACTTTCAGGATGAACCAGTTCCCAGGTGGGGGATCAGCTCCTGCTCCCGTGCCATGCCTGTTTCCTTTGGGAACTCCTCTGGAGGAGGAGCAGCAACGCGCCGTGGCATGGATACCACGGCCACTCCGAGCTGTGGGTCCTCCTTTCACCAGAGTGAACAGGGGAAACCAAAACCTAAAGCACTCTGAGCAACAAGTGCTAATCCTAAACAAGTGGTAATATTTGAAACATATATATTTTATATATATATATACACACCCACACACACATATACCTCTCTCTCTATATATATATATATGTAAATAACTCTAATTTTCAGGTATTTAAAGCAGGTATTCTCCTGCTTCTTGGAGAAATCAGGAGTCCCAAATGTCCCTACTACAATCTCAAGTATTTGCAATATGATGTAAAAATTAGCCTGTGTTCAGGTTAACCTCCTGTCCCTGAAAATGGTCTTGCTGAGACTTACCTGGAGCATAAGCTGCTGTCAGATAAGATCAGATGTAAAAAATTCTCATTGCTAATAGGATAGAAATATATCACTATAAACCAAGGCTTTAGGTTCAGATGCTCTATTTCCTGCAAACAAAATTTCCTGCAGTAGGACTAAAACTGTTTGGGTTAGCTCTTTGACTTCCCCCTCTTGTCTTCCATAACAGATTTTGTTTTTCCAGGATTGGCATGTTTACCTTTATGACAGTAGCCACTAACATAGGGTAGACAGGAGAAAAAACTTAGAAAAACTTGAAGTATCTGGTCTTAAAAATATATATTTATAGATTTTGGCTCCCTCTAGTGGGGAAAAAATGCATCAATACTAAATTTCTGATTTTGAATGGACATTCACTAGTTAAATACACTGTGGCAGCCCGGCCTGCTGTGCTAGGAGATCGGTGCAGAGTATTGTCCACAACTTTCTGTACTGGATGGTCTTTCATAAACTGCAGGGACATCTCTTACATACTACTAATGGTAACTTACTTCATTTTCTGTACATGTGTGTAGAACTGTCATAGGCTGGAATCGGGGTGATTCAAGGCACCCAATGGCCTTTTTAATGTTTTCTACTGCGTTAAAACACAGAAGGTAGAGATCGTGACTGATAAATTATGAAAGAAATGCACTCAAGATTTTTAGACTTATATTCTTCTTTTCTCTTTTTTTTTGTTAGTTAAAGGCCTGAAAAATGAAACTTAACTTCCAATTATCTGTGGAGGTGGAGAAGGAAAAATAGACTGAGGTTTTCTTCTCTTTACCCTAATCAAATCCACTCAGAGTTTAAAGAAATCTTTTAAATAATTTATTCCTAGGCTTTGTTTTTCTTAAACACTATGATTAATACATCTTTATATGTACTTCAATAAGATTTAATTAATAAACATAGGGAAGAAAAGACTCTCTTTAAATCCATTGCTTGCCTGAATCTTCCTTTTCATTTCCACTCAGCTGCATCTGTAATAAACCCAGTGTCCCTAATTTCTAGGAAAATTACTCTAGGGCATACTGCAATTCCAACTGTAGATCACTGGTAGGGTATGAAAATTACTTTTGTGGGTAGGTGTCCAGGGTTTTCTTTCATTAGGAAGCCATGGAAATTTCTGTGTATTATTTTCAAACTGCTTGTTAATTTGGCTTCCTCTGTAGCATACATACTTCAGAGCACAATAAATTAGCATGAGGAGGAACACTTAAACACCCAAAGGGAGGAAAAGGAAGGCAGTAACTGCTGGTATCTGATGTGTGTTATGCCATTTGCTGACTTTTCCCAAAAGGGAAGGAAAAGCATAAGAGCAAAGAATGACAACTATATCCTGATATGTGTAAAGAAAAGGTTTGTTGGCTTGTTTCCAGTGAATTCCAGTGTTTCCAGTGAACAGCTATTTCCAGTGAATAGCTGTTGATGATGGAGGATCAAGGGTCAATATTAAACAAGTTTAATGCTTTCATTTTCCATCCATTACAGCCATCAGAGGTGTTAGATGAGTGCTGTGCAAGCCCACAAAAATGCATGTCAAGGAGAAAATCCGAGCTTCATCGTACAACTACATGATGGTCTGCGTGTAGCTGGTCTGCTACCTGATGTGGAAGACTTTTTCCAGGGAAGGCCAAGTAGGAGTCACATGTATTAGGAGAAAAGAGGAGGACTCTGGAATTATCTGGAAACTGCCCCCAAATTAAGATCTTGGTAAGAAGTTCGTGTTTGCAGTCAAGTGAGCTTGGTGGCAGAGTGATATATATATATATATATTTTTTTCTTCTGGGAAAAGTGTGTAGAAACATACGGATCCAGTCAGCCATGGTTTTCTAATTCATAATTGCCATCTGTAGCTGATGGGCATGAGGAGGAGAGCTAAAGTCTTGCACTGGAGGCGGAGAATGCCTGGTTTTAGTGTGCGTGGCCTGGTGTTGCAATACTGTGACAGGTGTTAGAAATTATTTGGTAGTGGACAAAAATAGATCACCCATGTAGGATTTAAAGTGAGCAGAACAGTAACTTTTAACCCGCTCAATTTGTAGCCTTTTCTCAAAACAACTAGTGAGCCTGCAAATTACAACTTACTAAACTTTAGCCTGTTGATGACTTCACTTAAGTATGTTGGGGAGAACTCCTTAGAAATGGTCCAAAGATCATTTGTTGAAAACCACTGATACTTTATGTTTTGTTTTGTGTTGCTTTTGATCCTTCCCACTACAATCCAAACCTAACTGTAGATATATATATTTTTAAACACACACACACAAACATCTTCTCATATTCATAGAGCTTAAATTTAAAAGTAGCAGTTCTGACTTCAGCATTGTAATGGAGGGAATCAACTCCAGTGTAGGCAGGGTTTGGAGCTTGTGTTTACTCTTGTTTCTAACCTCCATACAGAGCTTTTCTCTTTTTTTTTTTTTTTTTTGGCATGCAAGAAGTGTCATGGAAAATATACACTACTTGCCACTTCAAAATAGTCTTTAATATGTGTACTAATAGATGATCAGAAGACGTCTGTTTTACATGAAACACTTCTACTTTTTTTTTTAAGAAATTGTCATCAGTTTTTGCTTGTGTCTGTTGCTTTGGTGTGCAAGAGGAGTAGGTTTAAATTGTATGTTAAACACGGAACGAACACAACCTTCCATATAGCACAAGTAAACTTGGATCAGATCAACATCAACAGGAAAATACAGGGAGAGTTTTTTACATGAGAAGATGGAATAACTTTGCTTGTGGCAAAGTTTTCTGGCCTCTTATTGAACTAAGACTGCACAAAAAGCAGAGATTACATTTTTATGGCTCTCACATAATGAAATATGAAGAGATGCATGTAGAATTTACCCCTTTAAAAAGACAACTGGTTATTTTTTCCTCTGTTAAGTTTCTATGTGAAAATTTACTGCAAGCTTTTTAACTTTATTGGAACATCAATTTTTGTTTGCTACTATTATTAGAGTATTAGATGTAAAATGGATTTACTTTTCATTTTTCCTCTCACCCCTGCTAAGTTGGGATGTTGGCAGCTGCCCTAATGCATACAGCCAGTTCTGCTACATTATGTTAGTCATGACTGCGAAACCTCTTGGCTGCTGCAGCTGTTCTTGTTCATTTTCCATTTTTCATGAAGTTCTTCCAGGTAGTCTGAATTGGGTAACAGCTGTCATTGGAATATGTATACCAGAATCCTGCAAAACATGTACTCACGGCAGAATCTTCCATATGCACACAGACTCCAAGTACTCATAGGCAGACCCTCAGTTTAGAATTCAGTTTTATAGCTGGTGTTTAAAAACAATAACAAAACAAACAACCCCTTCCCCCAGCTGCCCTTAATCTTTGCTTCTCAGATAATTTACACACTGATAAATTATTATTAGTGGATTAAACTTTGGTATAAACCTATGGTTTCAGTGATTCGTATCAATGTAACACTTAAATTCTGCTAGTTTTGTCAAATGTTCAGGCACAATAAATCTTCACTAAATGAAGGTGTTCCGACACATCATGGCCTAATCTTCTGTGGCATAAGAACACTGCAAATGCCACTTTCATATGTTTTGATATGAGATTTTTACCTTTACACTGCAGTGGAATTGTCAAGATAGTACTGGCAGTGTAGCATAGTGCACCACCGAACTGCCACACGAGGTCCCACCAGTTTCATATGTATGTCTTGGTGGTTCCACAAGTGCCACTCAAATGGCAGAAAATGGATTCCTGCCACTCTGAGGAAAGAGCAGGGGGTCTCCTTCATCAGCATCACGGCTTCAAACACCTTCAAACACAGCTGCACCTGTTGATGGCTTGATTCACCGGACACTTGTGCATCGAGTGTGACAGCAGCTCCTGTCCCCAAATAGCACAGAATAATCACAGGCTTTAAACACCTGCCCTGGCTGTAATTAAGACAGAGGGAGCCCCTGGAGGTACAGTCCAAGTTGCACTTCTAGAACTTAAGGAGCTTCGTGGGAAATATAGGGCAGTCCTTACATTGAAAACCTCTTAAAAAGAGTGTGAGCTTGTGCCAGCTCTTCCGCATACAGCGAATATGGAGCTGTGATAGCTGTGAATAGCAGTGATAGGACTACAGTGAATAACCCAGATATAGTCTAAACTAAAATCTAGTTCTTCACTGTCGTGAGTTTAAAAAAGCACCATGAGATGCTGTTTCTGGTAAGTGAGATTTTTCCAGTGTGAAGGAATTGGGAGATGATGAAATCTTGGAATACTATGAACACTATGTATATCTTTTATGAACACTTCTTTGTAACTTAAGATGACCTACTTTGTATGGGACTTCTTTATAATTACTTGTAGTAATTACTTTATCAGACTTTCAAGAAGAAATTAGTTCAAGAATCCAAAATACATAATTGCTGAAAATGATGGAAATTATTTTTAATTTTTCTGCATTTCATGAGCTTCATGGTCTGCCTGTATTATCTAGATATGCCTAGGTTATTTCCTCCATACTAGAGGACTAAAACCCTCTCAAAGAAACTAAAAGTAGACTTTGAGACAACTACCCAATAAAGCACAGCTCAGAATAAAATTAGTAGGTGTTGGCAATATGGAGTACTCAAAAATAGAGTACTTATGTAGTATTCTACTTATGTAGTGCTGTGTAGTGAGAATTGTAGTGCTTCTGGATCTGCCTCACATCTTATCAGCTACTGCTAACCGCAGATATCCCTTCACTCAGAAAATGAGTTCTAGATGATAGTAACCATTTCAGAAATTTGAATTTGATTTGAGTTTTTCCCCAAAGACTCTGAAACCAACTAGTGTTCTAACTTATGTCCTAAATGTCAGCTGGGATAGACAGGGGCCATGCAGCAAGTCCTGGTCTCCCTGTCATCCAAGGCAAGCATGGGATTTTCGAGTCTATTTGCTTTTCCCAGCCACTGTTAAAAGATGGGAGGAGACAGAGCTGAAAAAAAAAACTGATGCAAAAGTGGAGCCAAATAAAATTAAATCAAAGGTACAATTTAATAGAAGCTGGGTAAGACCTAGTGAAAATCCTGGTCTTTTGTTTTAAGGATTCTGCAGCCTGGACAGAGAGTGGAAATACAGTTCTGCTCAGCTCCGCTGCCCAGTGAGGATTGCCTCTATAGGGCTGCCCTGCTTTCCTGCAGTTTCCTGCCCTGAAGAGCAGGGATAGCAGTTGCCAGTAATGGGACAGTCTTCCCCCAGTCTCAGAACAAGTAAGTGGACCAGCCTGATCATTGTACCCACCAGACTGCCTTCCCTTCAGCCTTGCTTCCACGGGAGAAGGACCAGTGTTTCTTGATTATGTAATTGTTTTTATTTTATTTTTCCCAACTCAGGGCCAGTCTCAAGCTAGGCTGCTGCCCCAAGCAGCTCCCAAGTGAGTTCCCTTTTTGGCTCTTCACGTGCATGTTATCATCTGCTCTGCTCCTTGCATTTGCAGCGCAGGTTTAGGCAGACAGCTGGAAGTCTGGTGCTGTGAAATGAGGCCCTCCAGTGCTTTGCAGCATGACTGCTTCCTCCCCTCTTATGATTCATTAGCATGTGCAAGGGCAGAGCGATGGATTCTTGCAGGGGCAAAAGAATCTCAGCATCCAATCCAGTTAAATACATTTCCATTCACTAAGTTGTTAGGATAAAGTCATGAAAGTTGGAGCTGGAAGAAAACTACTCCATATTTCAGGAATCTCCTACATATATTGTATTTCCAGATATTTTAGCAACTTGATAACTTTAAAGAAAGTCACATTTGTTTTCTGCAACTTTTTGTTGCGTGCTAAAATACAGTCACAAAGAGGTATAATAAGGTTATTGTATAAAGCTGTTGGGCAAATGCATGGGCACTCTTATTTAGTTGATTTAATGTAACATTCTAATTATAGATATTTTAAAATTAACACTTTGATGAAAAACTTTTTTTTTTCCCTGAACCTATCTCTTCTCTTCCCAAAAGGAAAGAATCTCCTTTACTTGGATTGAATTATAATCTCTTGAGAAATGTGAGAGCATTATTTTTATTTTATTTAGAATCCTTAAAATCATGTATATGAGGTGATTTCTGCTTCTTTCCAGCGTAAGGTACAATTGTCTTCTAATTCAGCAGATCTGTTTTTATAGCTGTCAGGGATGGACAAACCATTACTGCCACTCTGGATAATCCCCATCCTCTTCTAAGGAATTCCTCACTAGTTGGTTATCTCTGTGCTGAGTTCCTCCAGGTGACTTATTCATACCTAAATTTTCATACCTTGAATTTCTTTCTGGTCTCTTTGGATTGTCTCCTAGGTTCACTATGTCTCTTGGTGTATTTGTGTTCTCTTGGCTCCTGTCATCTGCAAAGAAGTGCTCCTGAGGATAAAGTAATGAAAACCTCAAGCATATGCCCAGCCTGCTTGAGCATTAGTCTGCTCTGATAGCAAATCTAGTTGGAAGCAGGTACCCCTTACATATTTTAGGGGCAGTGTGTGCAAGTATAGGTGCGCTTCTTGCTGCCCCTTCCTCTTGGTTGTTTTAGCAGGATGTTCCTTCATACACCTTTTCCTTTTCCCATATCTCAAAGGTATACTGGATTTCTCTGTGCTCTTTTTAGATGCTAAGGAAAACTGGCACAGATTTGAGGGAAAAGAAAACACAGTTAGAGCAGGAAATGTGACCACATAGAGTAGAATATTAAAATATTAGCTATTAAGTTTTCTGTAACTCTTATTAGGTAGTTTTACCAGCTTATAGTCAAAGTATTGCAAAGACACAAGTCTAGGTAACCTAATTTCTTTATCTTCCCATACAATACTGTTTTTAACTTCCTATCTGGATGCAGAGGAATATGTACTATTTAGCATGGTTTTGTACTATTTTCTGTAGTTTGATTTCTTACCTGTAAAACAGTGCAGTTATCTGTGTTTGCCCAGCTGCTGTGAGAATAAAATGCAGTGTGCTATTGGAAAAGACTGTGAGGGCCTTCTATGCTATGGGGTCATCATGAGTTTGAGAGGCAGGTTGTCAGGCTGCAGATTTAAAAAAAAAAAAGGAAAAGAGGAGAGAAGCACCTAAACTGCAGAGAGTTAATATAAGGCTCACTGGGTGTGCTGTGAAGGCTGGAGGAAGGACGGGCTTCCGCCGCCTGTGGTTCTATTGCAGTGACTTCTGTGTGAGACAAAAGTAAAATACCTCATATCCTCCACCTCTCCCGCTGCATGTATGCGCATCTCTCCATCCCAGGCACCACCTTTAAGAGACGGATACTATCCTAGTGTTTCACTGAGACCAGCAGAAACCAGGCCATCGGGTAACTTCAAAGGCAGAGGAGGACTCATCGCCCCCCTGAGGGGGAAGGTCATGTGGGCTACGTACCAAACTCTTCCGTTTATTTTTGATAATACACTGCAACCCATGACTACTAAAACCACAGTCTTCACCCTCCTTTTCCCAATGTTGGTACCTTAAGATTTTTTCATAATAAAACTATGAATACTGGTAGGAATCAAAATTCTAGTGCTTAAGAAGAGGTGGGAGTGACTTTATAAAAAAAAATGCATTCACAAAAAGGATATGAACCCAAGATGAGTTTAGATCGCAATCTGTTGTGCACTGCAGTTGTATAAGTGTAAACTATTGAATAAAAAGTGATTTGTGGAAGCATTTAGCTCATAATAACAGTTAGAAAATACACCAAAATTTTGACTTAGTGAAAGAATGGAATTTTGCCACCAACTTGATAAAAGATGGGGTTTGAATTTAAGGATGTAATGTGTGAATCCCAGGTATTTTGCAGAACAAAAATATACAAAAATTATATCCCTTAATATTGAACTATATCCCTGAGGGAGAAGAGACATAGATTTGGTCTTACGACTTTTGTCAGTTTGTGGCCAAAAAACTTATAGACTGTAAAGTTTTGGTGGCTTTTTTTTTTTGACAATTTTTTTTTCTTTGTATGTTTGAGGGGTTTTTTTGGTTATTTTTGGCAAGTGTTTTGGGGAGTGGTTTGGTTGATTTTTTTTGTCTTTTTTTTGTTTGTTTTGTTTTGATTTTTTTTTTGTAACTTCCATCCCATGCTAAAGCAATTATCTCTGAAGAGGCCTAGATTTGCACTACACGTAATTATTAAGCTTTTATTAAAATGTATTTTAGCCAATCATATAAAGTTAAACTAGACATGTCACAGTTTCAGGCCTGCTGCAACTTGTTCACTCCCTGTGCTTTTAGCCTTAAGATTACTGCTTCCAATGAAGCTACTAGAATCTAATTCCAGTAAAATGAAATTCCTTAGTCTCCTGCTGATACTGGGCCGCTTTCAGGCAGGTGTCCGAGCACATCCTGAAGGAGATTGCTTGAAACGCCTGCAGAAGGATTCCCCAGGGCTCGCTACAAGCCTCTTCAGCGCCTCCAAGGCAGCTGTTAAGGAAACCCTTCGGATGGGCAGGAGTCGCACAAGGCGCACGTGTAATCCGAGCGGATCAGCTTGCGAGCCCCCCTCCTCAGCGCTTTTGCAGGTAGACCCGCTGCAGCGGCTCGGCTTGGCAGTGCCTCGGCTGACTGCGCGGAGCAACCCTGCGCGAGGCCCGTAAAGCTGGCGGTGAGGTCGCCTAGGAAGCTTGTTCCCTGCTCTCCCATCCTCTCCTTCTTCCTGTGTGCCCCTTTCTTCCCCCCCCAACACCTGAAGGTGTTAATTTTGGAGTTTGCCTAATGGTAATTGGAAGTGAGATTAGCAGTTTTTCTTTAAAATATTACCTGAGGACTGTGAAGTTTTTTGAGTTACTACGTGCGATAGAACAGAATGATGATGCCTTCATTTAAAACAAACAAACGAGAAAACACCAAAAAAGCTCCCCGTCAAAACACCCACTTTGTCATTTTTGGTCAGTAGGGGGCATTTGAGTTCATATATAGAGCTCACAAAGGTTCAGGAGATGGTACTGTTAAGTATTCTTTTTATTGTGCTCTGTAAGCCTGCTGGGTTTACTTAATAAATTCATATGCAACATTAGTGCAGTCATAAAAACTGTATTAATAAGATCACAGGGCATACCAAAGTACTCTTTGCAACTGTAGCTTCTACTTCTGAAAAAGACTAATAATCTGCTTGGAGGCAGGTAATAGCTTACACAAATCAAATTTATAATTTTTGGTTTAATTTTCTTAGAGTTATAGAATGCATAAAGCAAAAGTATAAGCTATAACTCTTAATATACTTTTGATTAAGGCCCTATTTTTATAGTCTGGTAAAATTGTTGTTAAAAATGAAATTGTAAGCACACTACTGCAAGCTATTAAAGCGTGAAATTTTTTTTTTTATAAACAACTTCAGTCCAAGACTTGCTCCTGCACTTTAAACATGAATAAATTTATGAATTAGGTGTTGCAAGGTCCTTCCAGGTGGTTCAGGTTGGAAATTGCTTTCTGAAGTGTTAAAATGGTGATCCAAAATTAACTTTAATGCGTGCCCAGGTTAATACATTAACCTGGGTGCATGGTCACAACAAGATTAGTTACTGAGAAACTAAAAGCTTTCTAAAGATTTGGCTGATATGCTAGATTTTTTTTTTTTATTAAAACAGTAAAGCTACCCCCTGAAACCCTCTGCAGCTTTGTGCAGCCTTCTGTTTCAATAGCCAGATTTATATCAACTTCCCTGTCTAAAATTGCTTAATTTGAGTTTGAAAAGGGGGTTGAATACTCCTGCCAAACTGAACATATGTAGACTTGCCCAATACTTGAAATCTGTATAATTCTGCCCCTTTTCTACTCTGCTCCCTCTTTCGTTAGTAAGTTCTTAGTGTTTTGGTAACATGGTCTGCGCTTTTGTCCTGCTTCCGAGGGCCTGGAGCTAAGCAGCAGGGCCCAATTATCAAAGTGAAAGCTGATTAAATGACCCTGAAAACTAAGAGAGCCAAGGACAGAAACAAGTTTAGAAACCTGATCAAAACATCCTTCCTGTGTTTGTAATGAGGGTATCTAGCCTTAAACATAGGGCTTAAACTTAGGACTGACCACAGCTTAACTGGAAACATCTCTCACTACTTCTAGCTGCACTTCTGTTCATGGAGCTTGTAGTGCACGGATGACTCCCTAGGGATGCTGCTACATTTAGCTCTTAGACTCCCTTATATGTGTGTGAGGGGTGTTTGGATACAACCTCTATATGCGTCTGCATTGAGACGTGTTTCTTGTCTGACTGCTGACTGTGCTCAAGCTCCTGTGGAGATGCTTTCCTCCCTTTGGTCACCCTGATGGATGTTGCACTGAGTTTCAGGCTTCTGCTTTGCCTTGATCCCCACTGCATGTTACGGGTATCCCAGTTTAGGACATCCCTGGGCTTTGACAGCAGGTACTTTCTAGGCCATGCCTGGTGATTTATTTGGACTGAAATTGAAATAAATATCATAAAACCTCTGTTCTGCCTGTGATGCTTTTAGCTAGTTGCGTTCCGCTGCTAGCAGCAGAAGGCCACATCTGTGTCCCCACCTGTGCTTGGTCTGGGAAGCTCCGCCAGGTGCATTCGCTGCTACTCGCACTTGACAGCCTACGTTCCCAGTAAGTGTTTGGCTATTGTGAGCTTTATTGTAGTGGCTTTGGTTCAAAATTACCATCTTCAGCAGAGACAACAGCACTGACAAATACAGACATCCATAACTAGATTTCCCTCCCCCTATGCCATTATAGCATGTGTTTTGTCCCTAACTTTTCTGAGCACTCTTTGATTAAGTCAAGTATACTGACCTTTTTTTTTTCTCAGTTACAGGTTTTAGATTTCTTTATTTTTGAATCATAATTGAGATGATCGTTATAACACACTTTGGTTTTGAGACTTGGTTGTACTGCTGGCTTGCAAAACTAACACTGGAAAGCAGAACAGTAATGACTGTTTTATATTGCACATTTTATACCCTCTGAGGGGAGGGAGGAATACCAACTGCTTACAAAGTGCACCTGCAGGCAGGGTATTTTACTTCTTAATTTAGGCTTCATCTCCTTTTTCGGGAAGGTGGCAGGTGGGAAACCACCCTCCAAAACTCGATCAAATTGAGAAATCAGAAAAGAGGGTATGTTTGGAATTTTACCCCATAAGGTGGATTTGGAGAGCTAAGAACTGCAGCACAGGAGTTAAAAGTATCCTTTTAAGAAACCAAAATAGTTATAGACGCATAGAAGGAATATTGACCCTCCGCTTGGCTCTCGTCAGAATCATTCTGGGCAGTTGTCAGCAGATGTCCTCAGCTGCACACTCTATCCAGCGTCTCCTTTGCCTGCAAACCGCTTAAATCCACAATAATCCAGGGATCAGCTCCTTGTGTTTCAGTTCAGCCCTTTCAGGCAAAGAAGTGTGACTGACTGACCTGGCTTCCAGCTGTGGCTAGCAGAGGATTTCAGAGAAGCACAGTGGTATTAGCGCATGGTGAACTCATGGTCTGCTGTGCCCAACGGGTTGGCAGTCACACTGGGAGATGTGACCTGCCACTGGGGGAAACATGGAAGGGAAGGAGGAAAAGTAGTTTTTCTAGTGTCTTGTGTTCCTTTATGCACCATCCTTTTACTTAAATGCAGCCCAGAGAAAGCTTTGAGACTATGTCAACCTGGGCAAAGCTTGAGGTGGAAGCTCTAGGAAAGGTTCAGGTCAGAACGGTAATTCAGCAAGTAGGACCTTGAAGTAGTTAGCCATGTTATAGCATCATTGGTGGTAATTGTGCAAAAATTACTATCTTGGACATGAAAACTTTTATGGTAAATATGCTCATTTTGAAGGAATTGGCATTTGCTGAAATATCTGGTCTTGCAACACGAGTGTGTTGTGCTGGGAGAGTTGTGCATGTTAAGCTCTGTGAAAGGAGACTCCACCACTGTGTCTACCAGGCAACATCCTTCATTACCAAGATCTATTAGTTGCTACAATTATAACCTTACTCTATCCTTACGATTATTACCCTATCACATGCTGTTATTCTCGCAGGCAGCCTGGGGAAGGGATGATAGTGTGTAAATATGAGTCTTAACACTAACCAGAGGAGAGCAAAGAGTAAACAGAAGCAGAAGTCTTTGTCTTTCACAGTATTTTTATTTGGTTTATTTTTGTCTCTTGGCTTTAAAATCACAAGTAGTGCTAGCACTGCTACTGTTAAATAAGGTATTCTATATCTTCCTAAACAAGAGACCCTGTTCTCAGTTGGGTGCAAATCAAGAAGAACTGTAATATAAACAGAGGGTGGCACTGGATCCTTAGATGTTGTTTATACCCATAAATAAGCCTCTGGTCTTCTCCAATACTACTAGAGAATCCTCCCCTGCATTATTCCTAGCACTTGAATCTAGCTTTTTTGCTATGCATTGCATAGCATCTGGTACTTAAAGTAGCAACTTGCTAACTATTGCTGCTCTAGGATTTTGCTAGAAGTAAGGAATTTTGTGGGAAAAGGAGAGGTAGGAAAAACCTGATGAAGGTTCAGTAGGTTAGCAAGTCTATTGTAGCTGAAACTAGTAGAATGTTGTGCAGTTATGACATGTATTCCTGAGAGAAATCTTAATATATGTGAAAAGTGAATTGACTATCTCCATTATCTAGTATTCATCTAAGCCTGCAGTCAGTCTTTTAAAAGTGATCCTGTGAAAAGCTCTACCAATTCTACAGCAGAATTAAAAAAAAAAAAAATCAATCATTTTTAAATCTTGAAAAAATGGAGATTTCAGTAGAATTTCTGTTTATTCATAGTGGCACTAGCAGCACATCATGCTTCCAAGCTCTGAAAGCGTGTCTCTTCCCCTATGCATCTGTGAGGTTCTTTACTGCCTTTAACTTCTTTGAGATAAGAAACAGAAGTACGGCACCAAGTGAACATTGCCACAGGGATTCTTCTCATTTTATGTTTTATTATCATTGAGTCGAATGTAATCTTCAGTAGGCCCAGCACAGTGGGAGGTGGGGGGGGGGGAAGTAATGTTTTGGTTGGAGTTTGACTTCTAGAAAATATGTGCCTGTTAGATATATTCATTAAATAATAATGTGATTGCATTAGCCATCTAGGTGAAGCCACTGTGTTACTTTAAAGCAATGGGTAGCTACTATGAACGTCAACCAGAAAAATTATGTTCTCTCTAAACACGAGTCTCTGTTCTGTATCTTGGAACAAAGATATTTTTCTTTTCTTGCCAATAAAGATAATACTAATTATATTCTTACTGCATTTGGGTTAGCACTAAGGGCTTTGGTAAAGTTACTTAAAGGTAACTCTAACTGCAGTGGAGGGGAACTTTTAAGACAGATTCATTCCAAATTAGGGATTGTGCAAGAAGTCACTGTGAAATGATGAGTCGAGTCTCTTAAATCCCTGAATGTTATGGTATTAGTTGCTAACTAGGAGAACAGAAGGTAGGGAGTGTAATAAATCTGTGGCTTGCTCAGACGTATGGATGTTAATGAAACACCAGATTGATTTAAAATAAAAAAAAGTGCTTCTGTTTCAGAAGGGCGCAGTGTTCTATGTGCTATATAGCAATGTCAAATTCACAAAGAGCAAATTGAAAGAAAGTGTATTCTGTAATATCTTCAATGCATTTGATTTTTTTTTAAATCAGTTGGTTTTCCTTTACCAGTTTGTTGTTCTTTGGAAACATTTGAAGAGCGGTGACTTTAAGAGAAAAAAAAAGCTGCAAAGGTGCTCTCAGTGTGTTTTTGTGCCTTTTTTTTTAATTCTTGCAGCAAAGTGTCATGTCTTAAAGTGGGTCTGTGTAGAGACCATGCTAATTCCTATGTGAGCTATTGAGCCCAAACATAATTTTTTAGCTTGCGTGGAAAAGCAGTTTATTTTTCATCTAAGAACTGGTTTCTCCTTGGAAATGGAATTAGAGTTTTGTTGTCATGGCAACAGATTTCAGTACTTGTTTCCCACAACTTATATTTTCTGGGTTGCTGCATTCCCAGTGCTTATCAGTGTTTTATCCATTGAGTGCGCTTGGTGGTGGCTGACATCTAGAATAAACTTCAAAACAGTGACCTATGATATTTCTCTGAGGAGAAGGGCAGCTTTTTCCTTGCTGCATATCAAAATTTTAAAGCGTTTTCCTCAAACGCTTAATTACATAGTTAAAAGTATTTACTAATAGTCAACTTTGATGTTAGTCTGAATGCTTTAGCTTAGAAGTTATAATGTATATTAATACATATATGCTATGTTTTGTATATTAAAGCCTATATGCTATGTTTTTTATTTGTGGTCAAAACCAAGTAGAAATCAGCTTTTCCTCTGTGGATTTTGGATGAAACAATGTGATGTTTCATTTCTAGAGGAAATAACTACAGAGAAGGGATGCCTGCTGTATAACCCTAGATGAGGGGGATAGGGATGGTGTAGATGGGTCAGGGAGCAGTGTGTGTTACCTACCATGACCTCAGTAAGGCTTTCAGCGCTTTCTCCTGTGGCAACCTCATAGGTAAGCTCGGGAAATGTGGGCCAGATGAGTGGACAGAGAGGTGGATTGGAGGACAACAAGTGGACCATGAGGCAGAAACGTGTCCTGATGGCCATCAAGGCCAAAGAAGTTTCCTTGGTTTGTTAGGTTAGGAAGAGTGTTGTCAGCAGAGTGAGGGTCCAGTGCTGGCTGCCCAGCAGAAGTGATCGCAGTGTGAGGCTACTGGGCTGTTCAAGGCTTTGGAGCAGAGGCTGAGAGAGCTGGGTCTGTTCAGCCTGCAGAAGAGAAGACATAAGGGCAATTTTATCAGCATGTGTAAGTGTCTGAAGGGGAAGTGGAGAGAAGATGGAGCCAGGCTCTTCTTAGTGGTGCCCAGTAATAGGATGACAAGTAACAGGGACCAACTGAAACACAGGAAGCTCTCCCTGAGCACAAGAAAGTCTTTGCTCTGATGGTGATGACACTGGAGCAGGTTGCCAAGAGAGGAGCTGCAATCTCCTTCCTCGGAGATACTCAGAAGCCGCCTGCGCAACTTGCTCAAAGTGACCCTGATGAGCAGCGGTGTTGGACTAGATCTCCAGAGATCCCTTCCAACCTCAACTGTTCTGTGGTTCTATGAAATACTTAGAAAACCTGGACACTATGTTTGCAATCTGTGTGCGCCATTTTGTGTGTGCACAGAATTCAATGGAATCTTAAAATCTGTATTGAATGGAAGGCAAAGGGACACCAAATCAGTAGGTATGAGGACTGAGGTATGAGTAGGTATGAGGTAGGAAATATTATTGGGAGCAGAAGCAAGAGGGGGAAGGAATAAAAAGTGAGGGAGAAAAACTGAAATAACTACCAAATCTTGTTCTGTAGTCCCAGAAAACTATTTGTCTCTGCACTGCTCCCACAATTGCCAGAAGCAAGATCTCTGTCATAAAGCCTGAGTCTAATGGTGTGTAGAGGTGTGAGACTGACAGCCTTACACAAGGGGTCTGCAATACATTAGCAGAATGCTGCATGCTTCAGCTTGCTCACAGCTGCTCTAATCAATAAGTTGTCATCAAAAAGTAGCAGAAACCAACAGGTCTGTGCTACAGACCCTGGCCCAGAGGACAGAATTAATACTAGTTATGGAGAGATGCCTTTCAAAGGCATATCTCCTGGCTATAAGTCAACTGTGCTTTTAATCGGATGTTAAATTTACTTTTCATGTAGCTTCCTTCTGATGAAGGCTCTATCTGACTGTATTCTTTCTGTAAGCTGAAATGAGCTGCATATTGAAGCACTAGTTTTGTCCTAGTATGTAAGTTAGTAAGCAAGATAATATTGCTGACACATATAAGCACACACCTCAGGCTGTCTCTTGCAGAATGACTTTTTTTGTGAAAATTTTCTCCTTTTTCCAACCCTCAACCCCTTTAAACTCTATCTGTTATCAGACTTCTACAGACGAGAAAGCAATGTTTCCAAATTCTATGCACTGAATCCTGTCCTACTGTGCAAAGAATTTTCTGAATTGCCCATGTGTGACATGCATTAAAGAAGTTCACACTTTAATTACAGTGGTGTAATAACTTAAAAATTACCTTTAGGTTTCCTCTGTTTGTTTTGCATCCAACAATGTTTTAACTTGAAAATCCTGCCTACAATATTGGATTTTCCATGACTGCATTTTTCCTGATTGCATTTTTCTTTTTTCCCTATTGTTGCATGCATCTCTAGAAAGACTAAATTAATAGGGGTAAATCTCACGATACTGGGGAATGATGCTGTATACACAACATACACAACTTTCTTTAATAGACTAATTTGAACACTGTTGCCCCCAAATGGATGGCAGCAGTGTTCTTAACTGGTTTTCCCTCCTTCCTTTCTAACCTTTCCTTTCTAACCTCTAGTAGGTAAGTGAAATAAACTGTGTTAGGAGTTGGTTTGTTGAAAATGAATCCGTCAAAAAAGGGAAAGATTTGCTTTCCTGCATATCAGTGCACTGCTGTGCCCTGCATGGTGGTTATCCAGCCCTCTTACTGACCTAAGAGAGGGTTGGGCAGAAGGGCACCATGGCTTTGGAAAGATGCATATGACTTATTTCTGGAGATCTTCAGACAATCCTAACTAAGCAGGAAACTATAATCAATGCTTAGTGTTGATGTGTATTAACTGATTTTAAACTTGTTGAATCCTGCTGTCAGATTAGCCAGCAACCTGCACTTTAATGCATTCGGGGTATTTATTAAGAAGAATTGCTGTATAGGACTTCCAAGCATTTCTTGGCTTGCTTTCTTTGGTATACAAGATTCTTTTAGAGTCAGCTGATTATAATTTCATGCTAACCAGCAATGTGTCAGGAGTAAAAGTTGTTTTTCAATAATACTCCAAATTTTGTGCATCTCACCTCTAAGTGGGCCTTAGAGGTGAGATGCACAGGGACTAGAAATCAGAAAGGATATGAGAAGCATGGACAGAAATGCTCAAGGTGTGCTCAAATGCTTGGGTTGACATTGCAGTGCACTATAGGAGAAGGTAAAAATAGTGGTACTGGTCCTGACCAGTTTCTTTCCCTCACAATCTTTTTCCAGCAGTGATCATAAGAAACCACTTACTACCCTGGTAAAAAGCTGCTTTGCTCCACTTTTCTCCTTTCACTTGCTTTAAATCAGAACCTCAGCTACTTTGTCTAAAGTTCCATAGAGCTCATGCAGGAAGAGCCTGCATCTCTGCTGAGCACCCGCTGTCCATTCTCTTTTTTAAGTCGCTTATGAATAGGTTCAAGGACATACTCATGCTGGTGACTTTCTTCCTTGGCAAGAACTAAGCATTTTCTCCTACCTCCAGTTATTTTTTTTTAATGAATTATCCATGCAAAAGCCCCATTTATCATATGGCTGCTTAGCTTTCATGAAAGACTCTGGGGGACTTTTGAATGAGAGAAGTAGTTAAAAATGTTCCATACATCCATACAATCATTTTCAATATCTGAAGCATTTTATTAGTGTGTTAATGTTTTCAGGGAAGCCCACGTATCTTGCAAGGCAGGTCTTCTCTCTACAAAAAAAAAAAAAACATATGGTCTATCTCAGATGGAGTGCATTTACCCACTAACCTTTATTGTATCCTCATTCCTTGCTTCACTAAGTCTTGTTGGTACAGATGCCAAGTGAAACCTGGACTTTCTTGAGTCTGAGAACCCTTTTCCCTGTGGCTGACTATCCTCCTGCAGTGTGAAGCGAGTAGCTGGGTCCAGGCCCTATTCAGACTGCTCTACCTGCCACAGTTCCTTTCTGCTCCTTTATTGCCATACAAGCCCAGTATCCCATAAGCTGACACTGGGGAGCTCATCAGGTCCCAACCTCCTGCTCAGAGCACATCTACCATCAAGGGTTGGTCCTGCTGCTCAGGACGTTGTTTAGTGAAGCTTTGAAAATGTCTGGGGATTAATAGTTCATGACTTCCCTGGGCCTTTGCTCATCAGGGAGATGGTCAAACACTCAAAGGATTTACTGTTGGAAAAATCTTTATTTTCTTACAATCTACCTTTCCATTCAAGGAAATGGTCACTTTAAAGAAAGAAGAGCTCTTTGAGGTTCCTCTGAAGAGGATTTTATTTCTTCTTTTTCTCCTTTATTCTTCAGCGGTTCTTGAGGAAATAGGAGCTATCTTCTTTCCTTCCCAATGCTTTCTAAATGCCCTCTTGCCTTAAATTTTACCTACTTATTTTTTAATTTTATCGGAGCATTGATTGATCTCTGCGACTGTGGGAAAACAGAAGTGAACCCCAAACTTAGCATGGAGTGGAAAGAACAAGGCAGTACACAACCTGATCTGGAAACATAGATTGAAATATCAAGCTTGACCATCCAAAGATGCAAAGTACTTTATCAGAGAAGGAAAAAAAGGGGGGGGAGGGAAAGGAAAAATGTGTCTTTTGTTTTAATGTACATCAATGTGTATAGGAGGAAGGGAAAAACTTTTGTGCTTAAAAATAAAATATTAGAGATAAAGCAAGAAACAGTACCAGTATTGGGGATCTTAGTATGTGCTTCTACTGATATCTCAGTAAACAAAAAACATTTATTTGTAAAACCTGGCAGTGGTGGATTGCTTTTCTGTCTGATATCTGTTCTGTGATTTTACATGATTTAATACACTTTTAGTATATTTCATTTAGCAGTATGGAAGGGAAATGCTGTTGACTGACAGCACTAAACTATGTAAGCAGTAAAATTTCCTCTCTTGCTCTCGTGGTCTAGAGTGGACTTTTTCCTCTTGGCTTCTTGACCCTTACTCAAGCGTTCACAGTTCAAAAACCATAATGTACACGCTGGCCTGAGGATAGTAATGGTGTGCGTGAAGCAGCGTGCTTTCTGCTGGTTGTAGTGTGGTTCCTGATGAGTTCTTTTGAAGTAAAAAGGAAGACAAAAGGTTAAATAGGAGGAGGGGAATGTTTCTTGGGTTTGTAATCACTGAATTCTTGGCTGAAAGCTCTCTATGGCCAAAGGGTATAGGCTGGAATGTGAAGGCCCTGTTAGGCAGTAGCATCACTGCCTTTGGCTTCAATTTAATGACACTGCTGCTGGTCAATACAAGTGATTAATTTATAGCACATGGAAAAAGAAAGCTCCAAGAAACATTTTTCTAGTTCTCATCGTGTTGACAAAAAAAATTCCATAGTATTTCCATTTTAATGAAAAGCTGTTCTTTAATATTGCAAGTTTACTTATTTTCATGAAAAAAAAACTTAAAATACGGATAATTAATTTGTATTCATTTTAGGCAGTGAAAAAAATAAAATTCTTATATACTGACAGTATGAGGTTAAGACTTGCATTACTTTCCCTAACGCATACAGTGGAGTGATTATGATTTATATGTAAAACAGACCTCCTTTATGTTTTAAGTGGCTGCACACTTGAAAAACCTCAGGACTGAAAATAAGGTCTTCCTGTTAGCTTTTCCTTTTTGACCCTTGTTACTGTATGTCACAGCATCTAATGGCTCAGAAATATTTTTCCCTTTTAATAGCAAATGATGCATACTTAAAAATGCCCACCTTATCTTTCTCCTACATGTTTAATTTGCATTTAATTTAATTAATTTTATAATGTCTATATACTGTTTTGTACTAATATCAGCTAAGACCTCTTTTTCTAAGGTAAACCTTTACAGTTAAATGGCAAAATGAAAGGTGTTTTGTGTTCCAGAGAGCTTAGTCTCGGCTCATTTCTCAAATCTCTTGGAGAAAAAGAGGATTGGAGGTAAAGCAAGGCTATTTCTTTTAACAGGGATCTGAAGGACAAGGAAATCTAATGGCTTGTGTAAAATTGCAGAAAAGAGGTGAACTCTGGCTTTCTAGTCCCTGTTTTAACACTCCAGTTACTGACCCAACTTTTCTCTTCTTACATTCAGTTGTTTCCGCAATGTCTAATTAGTAATTTTCTTATTAATCTCATTCTCCAACTATTAATAGTTACAGCAATTTAGTGTCTGATATCTTGTATCTTTAATTTAGGCTGTGAAACCTTTGGAGGAGGGAGAGTCTCTTCATTTGAACACTTCCTCCATGAGACATGAGGTTAGAGAGTCTTGCTACCCTGTAACATGATTATTACATGACAAATCCACTTAATTAGAACAAATTGGACAGTTTAAAATGTAAATAGTACTTCTTACCTTCTGTTTCCCTTCTTTTGGGGACTGGACAGATATTTTTAAACACTGAAAATGGGGAAAATACTTTAAAGATATAATGAAAGGAAAAGTCAACCTGATGCTTTCAAAACCTTGTACTGAGATTTTTAGCTTTTTCACATCAAAGAAATTCAGTATTTTAATAGAGCTTTGGATAATCATTCAGGCTGAACTTCAAAATCTCCTGAAGGTTGCCCATCGCTGCTAAATGCCTTAGTCATGAATATACATATATTTAAAAGCAGCCTGTGTACCTCTTCCACAAAACTCCAGGCAGCATTTGCTTTCTAGTATCCACTGATAATGGATACTATTTGGAGGCATAACTGTATGTGGTTATGCTTTCTACTGAACTGGTAAGGACAAAACTTACCAGGAGCATTATAAATGACGTGGAGATCTCCATACAGTGCTGCTATTTAGCCCTTTAGGCAGCTTGAACTGCTGAGTGACATCGTGTGCAGGTGTACTTCACTAAAGCCTTGATTTACCAGAGCACTTAAACCGATCATTAAAGTCAGCTGAATCAGACCTGAAAACTGATTCTCATGACTTAAATATTTTGTGCTAATATTATAAAGCAAAGATTGAAGAAGCACATTTGACAGTGTTTTTAATTCGTAGAGAGTTTTTCAAATTTTCTTTTGGCAGTGAACAAACACTACTTAGTGCATTTTCTGTATTATCCTTCATGGGCACTCTGGATTACTAATGCTATAGGATAATATTTTCATTGTTCGATATGCTATTTTTAATTTGTTCACATGATATTGGCTAGTTAATGCCTTTTTAAGAAATCCAGGTAATCAATTGACTGTGTAGTGGCAAGGTAGGAAAGGACTCATCTGGCTTAACCTCGTAATCGCTGTGTTTACTGTAATCCCTCGGAGCACTTCAGAGTCTTCATGGTTCTACTGATCAGTGATTTCCCCACTGACATTTTACCTTTAATTTATACTAGATACCGATAAGATATTACACACCAATCTGCAACCAACTGCTTGGGCGGATTGCTTTGCCCCCTGAGATATCCCCCAGAGTCAATAAAGTTCTGTCTGTCCATGTGGAATCAATCGAAAGACTGTGGCCTAAAAGTTTAAAGCTGCAGGGCAATAAATAATCCTGTCAAAGCAGTAAGAATGCTTAAGAATAATATGAGACCTTTGAAAATAATGCAAGTAAAAGGCCTTAAAGGGGGGAAGAAAATCATGAGGGCTGTAAAAGAAGACACTTTATGTATGAACACAACTTCATTTTTTGAAATCTCTAAGACTGAATCATTCTTGATACCCATTTTAAAAGCATGCATATATACCTAAACTCACATTTTACATTTTGTTTGCATTCTAACATTTCCTCTCTCAAAACTTGCTCTTAGAAATGTTCTGTGTATTTGGAAAGTAAATTGATCACTCAGTCTCTTGTCTGTATTTTATGTAATGAGACGGTAGAATGGTGCACAAGCTTGGAAAGGCAATGTAGCAAAGGCTAAAAACAGTTCAGAGGTCCAAAGCCTGTTGTTTTGGGGCAGTGCAGGTTACAGTCACTTAAAGGTTAGACTTCTGTTTCTTTGGGAAGATGGTCCCAGGAATTAGAAATTACTGCCCTTTAAACCTGGAAAATTTACATAATGATGACTTTTACTGGCACACTCTAGTGAAGTGTGATTTGCAGTATGATGCATTCAGTTCTCTAAAAGAAGATGGCCAAAGCTGTATTTCCCAATACCATTTTAGCAGTTTGAAAAGGCACCTTTCTTCAGTGTCAGTCTGTTCAGGAGAGGAATGAGACTTCTGCGATGGAGGAGGCAGTGCTCTATGCAGTGTTGCAGGAATTGAGAATTGCGTAACGTGAGTACCTGCACGAGGAGGGTTTCACAGCTGAGGCGAGTAAACACGGACAAGATACTGGTATAGGCTGCAGCTCCCTTGCATGTTGAAGGGCTGCTCAAGCAGGATGCTTGTCATGCCGCTTCTCAGAAGCAGCAGTAAGTGTGTTCTGTGGAGGGTGCCTTTTATCTCGACTCTGGCTTGGTAAGTGTTGAATATCTGGTTGCTGCCGAGATGGATAAGGAGATAGGCTCTCATTATACAGCCATGAAGTGATATGCAGTGCTCAGTACTCTGACACAGAAACTCCCAAGTATCTTAAATATGGGACTCCATGTTCCTCTCTGATCTTGATTTTTATTTTGCCTCAGCTTGTCTTAGAATGGAGACAATAAAACCCATTTTAGCTTTCAGACATATTGAAACATGATTTGGATTATATCTGAATACAGAGTCAACAATTCTGTAGTTTCCCTTGTGGGCTTTTCTGCCTTCAGAGATTCGGTAAAAATAATGGCTTGGAGTATGCACGAGACAATAGATCGTAAAGCATAGATAAAGAGAAACCTTTAAGTAGATGAACTGCTAGAGCTTAATATGCCTGAAGGTTGCTTGTTACTGTCAGTAATGCCCATACCATGCCAAGTAACTTTTATAAAATTTTCACATTTCTTTTTTTTTTTTGCTAACTGTAACAGTATATCTGTTACTCCATTGTTCCTTGTTCAGGAATGGAAAAAGGTTGTTTAACATCAGACCTGCATCACTGAATGTTGATAGTGTTATAAGGTGCTCCTCAGTAACGTCCTTTTGTCGGCATTATGAGTGCCTACCTGAAATGTTTTAAATAGATGCCCTTATTGTCTCTCTGGCAGTACAAAGACTGCTAAATACGATGTCTCCCCTTGTACACACCTACACCTGCCTTGATCCTATGATAGTTTCTGCACAGTGCTCCATCACTGCATGGTACTCAGGGATTGCTTTAAAAGAGCTTCAGCTTTCTTCAAAAAAATCTATATATTTAAACATATATTTGCTGTCTGAGCTACTCCAGATTTCAATCTTGATTCTTCTGTTACCACTTCTGCAGCTTTTTAAAAACTCAGTCTGAATCCTCTTCACAGCTTTCAGGCCTTTCCCACAAAAAAAAAAAAAAGGGGGAAAAAATAAGGAGAAAAAAAAAAAGAAATCTTTTCAAAAACCAGTCTCTAAAGGTTAGTTTCCAAGGATATTTTTACCTTGGAAAGGTTTGAGCTTACTTGGGTCTTGTGATAATTGAAAACTGGATCCTCATAGTGCAAGAATATTGCAGGATACTGCATGTTTCTCCATCAGGTAAAAATTAAAAATGCTAAAGCTATTGCAGTTGAAAAAATGGTGAGTGTCGCTATGCATCTATTGTTGATAAACAGCAATACAGAAGCTGATGCTTTTCAGAATTTTGGGATCATTAAAGAAAAAACTTAAACTGGAAGGGACCTGTGAAAGGGGGCTTGAACTAGAGACCTTCAAGCTAGGTCAGCTCTGAGCTCAGAGTAGCTTATTCAGGGCTTTGGTCTGTCAGGTCTTGTGAACCTCTGAAGATGGAGAGAAACAGTACCACTCCTCTGGGAAACTAGTGAAGCTGTGAGACCGTCGTCATGGGCATGGGGGCAGGTTTTCTTGTGCCTTTGGGCCTTCTCTTGTTCTTGTTCCAGGCTATGTACATTGACCCTCATCTTCCACCACGCAGCTGCTGTGAAGTGCCTGGCTGCCTCCTGCAAATCAATGTGTAAGTGCTGGCAGGATACTGCTATTTCCCTACCCTGAAGTTCTCTCTTGCAGGCTGACAAGCCCTGCTCTGTGTCTTGTCTCCTTGCGGGCATATGCCATAGTTATACATTGCTCTTTCCTCATCCATAAGGTCAGTTGCTTTATTGTAGGTGATCAGGTTGGTCAGGCATGATTTGCTCTTGGTAAACCTCTGCTGACTGCTCCCCGTCAACCTCCTTCATGTGTTTGGTATTGCGTTTATTAAAATGCTTGTATCAAGATATCAGTCATCTTTTTCAAATTGTTGTGGGGGAAGCACTGCAACAGCAGTTTCACTTAAGATCAAAAAGAGTTTCTCAAGCCCTAAATCTGCTTGGCATTATTGGCTTCAAAGATGGTGTGCCTCTTGTTGGTAGTTTCACTGGCGGCTAATATTCATTTTGTAGCTGGGAATACTTCGAATGCTTTGATAACTGAAGAAGTCTGTGCTAATGTATAATGTGAGGAAAGGTAGTTCTTGTATCACATTTCCTGCTGCTTTGTTTTTAACTTTATTTTTTATTTGGCTTGAGTCAAATGCAAGATTCAAATGACTGACACTTCCAAGGGGGTGATTCCATCTAGCTCTAAAGTCAGTGGGGTGATTGCCTTGGAGCCGTCCCTGAAAACAGGCAGGTGGTCCTCTATTTAGAATATCAAAGCTGTAGCTATGTAGCAAGTCAAAAACATGTGGTGTTCCCTATGCTTCACTGTCTGATGAATGCATCTCAGTATGATCTCACATGTCTTTCATATTTTTACTTTCAGCTGGAACTGGAATGTTCTGAAACATTGCATAATTTTAATACTTTAAATATATATTTTGCTTAGGTTCTCATAATGACACCTCCAGGGGAAACAATAGACTCCATATCATTCTTTCACAATTATGTTAACTACCTATATGAAATATTCATATTTTGATGTGTAAATTTTATGAGTTTCTCCAGAGAGAGTTTTGTGAAGCCTCTTAGACTTAGTCCCAGTCATGGTTTCACATTGTTGATGTGCAGAAGGCCTTCACTTTTTATTTTGGTGTTATTTTTATAAGTGGCATACACATAAGCTGCTCTATAACAAAACATAGTGTAGATAAGAACTTGTCCTGGTAGCACACTTCATGCTGTCTCTTTCTTTTGCTCTTGAAGTATGCTGTGTGAATTTTAGCTAGAATATTAAAAATTGACAGTCACAGAAGTATCTGCCTTGATTTTTCCTTGTGCAAATAACACATCTTTATACACCAATTTATGCCTCTTGTATAAGTAATGCAGCACAGGGAACGAGGCAGAAGGTGGTTTTAAGGTACCTTCTTGTTTTCTTGCCCCTCTGGGCTCAGTCTGGTTTGTGCAAAACTTGGGAGAGTGCCTCATTGCTCAGCTCTGCTTTGTCTCTGATTCACTGTCCCCATTAGAGGCTAAGGGGACAGCAGGGGAGATTTTTCCTCAGGGACATGGCCTTCGTATAGTCACTGAGGGGCAGACCTCTCCACAGGGATATATGGAAGGTGGTCTATGCCAGTTTGATCCTTTGACCTACAGCAGTGTTTGTGACACTTCTTTTTAATCCTGTCCTCCGGCTCAGGTAAGTTCTTGTGTGTCAGTGGTGTGGTTCTTGGTTTTGTGGTAAATTGCTTCTGTTCTTTAGAGAAAAGAACATTTCAACTCTCATACCGGCCACTGAGTAATTGGTAGCATTGGCTTTCAGTGAGCCTTCAAGATGTAAACTTTTTCATCTTGTTTCTTAGGTCACATATAATAGTATTTCACCTTTTCAATAATTATGTTATTAGCTTTCTTTGGAGTAAATTTGGAATGCACCTAATAGGCTTTTCAGTTTATCACTGATTGTCATTCAAGCTGAACTGAATGTTAACAAGTGGGACTGTTGAGGGCAAAAACTGCAGCTGCATACTAGAAATGTTCACAAAAAAATCTGGAAGAGTTCGAATGATTTCAGGTTTCATTGAAAATTCAGGAAGTGTTGCGTTGCAGGCTGAAAGATGATTAATTTTCACTTGAACCTGATTGTGGGTATACCACAGGCCATTCCTTGGAAAACAACAAAAAGTTTCTGCCAGAGTGGCTTTGTATTTTGGAACTTATTCAGAGTTGAAAGTCAAAGCAAAACATAATGGGTAAGTCCACAGGTGAGAAAGGCTTATAGGCATTCTGCCAAACATAATGAAGTTTCACAAAGATACAGGTGTAGTTAACCAGCTCTTCAGCTGTAACAACTGTCAGTTGCTGTGTGTGCCTAGCCATGAAAGCTAGTCACTTACGGGAAATCCATGATTAAAAATGGATTTAGAAAGAGCATATCAGGATGTATCAGTAGATATAAATATTTTCGCTTATCCCTTTTCCAACTGATGATTGCTGATAATTCCAACTGACATTGCTGTACTGGATACAGTATCCAGTGCAGTGCTCCTGATGTATTGAAAAGACATCAGCAATGAATGCTTTTAGCATGGACTGTAATATAGCAGGGAGATTTCTGAAGATAGTTTGTAATTGGATGGAATATGTAGCTCATGCATGGGCAACAAATACTACAGCTTTTGAATGGAGACCCTGGAAGTGAAGATTTATTTCAAATATAAATATCGAACCAATAATATAATAAAACAGGCTGCTTTTTTTTTTTCTTTTTCTCTTATAGGAAGAGAAGAAGCAGGGGCAGGTTACACGTTTTGTCCCAAACTGCTGAATGATTCAGCAGTGAAGCTGGAAATAAAACGTAGGGCTTCCAAGCCTATTAAGTAATTCATCATGGTGCTCATCTGACACTGTCATATGGGAGGCAGTTATGCTTAGTTTTATACCCTTGTAATTTTGTTTGACTTGCTGGTCCAAGGACAGAAAAGCAGAATGCTTAGATTCGGTCCTTCAGTTGCCTTGCTGTTGATTTCCTTCTTAGGACTTTTATAAGACTTACTGCATCTTACACACCTTGCCTGCCTTAAAGGAGCGCAGTTGCTTTGTAACTTTTCATAATTGGCTGATTAAGTCTGTTTGGCCTAAGAGTTTTTCTAATAGGAGTTTTCATGGATCTTTGAGATGGATGAACTGGATCTTCTCTCAAAGACATTGCTTAAACTGCAGATGTAAATCTTTGCTGTAACACTGTGCTTTAGCCAAAGAAGGTCTTTGGTTCCCTCTCAGACAGCTGAAGTCAGAACATAAATCTTCATTATTACTTTGTCATTCATATCTCAGTCAGGAGCTATTATAAAAAGGATTGTTTACTACAGCCCAACAACACAAGTTGCATTTAGGGCTTTCTTGATATCTTGCCTGATGTATATAGAAGAATCAGCTGGAACCTGATATTCTTTGTCTTTCCTTTTTTTTGTCTAGTTTATTGAATTGGACCATCCAGCAAGAAAATTTGCCAAAATCATTGCTCATTGACAAGCTGTTATGTTGGTGATAGGTGTCAGTCATCTGATAGAAGCTGGCATGCCTTGGGCTGCATCTTTTATCCTGGTTTTCCTCCTGCTTCTCAAGGTAAACTGCTGGCACCACTCCCTCGCTACGTCCCTGAGCTGGACGTAGTGTCGGATGCCTTGTGGAGAGCATGATGCTCTCCTTGCCAATGTAAGTGTCTCTTGGATGCTTGGCTCAGCTGACTTTGAGTATGGGCAGAGGAAGACCTGGCCTGGCTGCATGTGGCTGTGCCAGTCCTCTGCAGTAAGGAAGAGAGGTAAACTTCTGTGCTAGTGAACAGTGATGCAGCCTCATCAGAGTCCTGCAGTCAGGGAATTCCTCTAAAACAACTTTCTGCTGTAACTTTTAAGAGATTTTGACATGAACTAATTGGCATGAGCCAAGTCTTATTGAACTTCAGGCTCTGTAGCATTAATCAGTTGCAACAAAGAAAAAGACTTATCTGAAACTCTAAAAATAGTAAAGACAAGTGAAAAGCCCTAAGGTTATAGTGGAAATGAAAGCATATCAAGGTTCTCAAGAATGGTCAATGGCTGTAGAAAAAAAATGTGGCTAATCTAGTTTCCAAAATGCATCAGTAAATGGATATTAATCTAAAGTGCCAAAAGGGTATAATTATATTACAGTTTGAGAAACTTCAGGTTTAGCGGCTCAAATTTTTCAAGTAACTAGTTCATCAACTGAATTGCCCCAAAATATTTTCAAAGTAGATGTTTATTTATCCAGAATGAATGGGATAGAATAAAATGATGCTGTAGTGATGTTGTAGTGATCTGTAGATTTCTTTACCTAGAATAGAGAGCCTCTTGAGATGAGCTTAATAAAGCTAATGTATTTTTTTGAACATCTGGATCAAAGAACCTTTCAATAGGATGGTTATTTGTGGGTGTGGGTGTGTTAGAAAACTTTCTCAGGACTAGTGAGACCCATAAAGACAGTTGTAAAATCTGGATTTGTAACAATTGGAACTTGATTTGGGAAAAATATAGAACAAAACATTTTGCCCAACTAAAATGCTAAATGATTTGATAATATTTTCTACCAAGCATAGTCAGCAAGGACAAATTGCCATTTAATTTCCATGAGCGGTAGAAATATAAATGTGCTGCTGGTATTCAAAGAGGAGTTTTTGAGATGGTATTTATCCATCAACTTCAATAGATGAGATTGATCACTGTATTTGTTATTCACATTTGTATTGCAGTTAGTACAAGTCAGGTGCATCAAGATGCCTATGTGCAGCTGTCATGTGCAACTGAACCAGCTGGCAAGGTATGAAGAGTAAACCAGGCCCTGACTCTCACCTAGTCTGCAGCATCTATGCTACTCTATCCAAGACATTTTATGGCATTTGATAACAAGTTGAAACCAAATAGCACATCACTCCCAAATACTCCAAATTAATTTGGTCTAACTTAAATCCTCAGCTTTCTCATCAAGGATGGTTCTAGCCATGACCTCTGCTCTCTGCAATATTCAAGACCTAACCATGTCTAGTATATAGCCAAGAAGAGCTTTATTGTTGACTATTTTTGTAGTATATAAACAAAAGCATATCTTGGCAGTGATGGGATCACAGAGATCTGCAGATACTAAAAACAAATGTAACCAAGCTATAAACTGCAAAGCATTTAATATACTTGTTATGGGCGTCTAGTGCCTCAACCATTTACTTGTTGAAGACTAGCAATTGGGTTCCAAGAGTGGTGCTATGGAGCTTCACCTGTCAACTAGCAAATCATTTCAACTGAGTTCTCTTTGTGAGCAGCCCAAAACAAGGCGTGACACTGCCAGATCATATAGGGAATTCCTGTTTTGTCTTTGAGACTTAGGCCTGCAGTGGGGTTGTGTTATTTCTGGCTACCTTCTGGATCACCAAGATATTCAAGAGAACAGGACTCAAAGCTGTTGCAGTTCCCTGCTCCTGACCATCCTTTTACAGTTAGTTGCAGAGACTGCTGAGGAGGAATTACGCACACACTGTGGAGGAGTCACTGGCTGGCCTCCTTTCTTGCTCTGCTATCACTGCAAACGTACTGCACTGTGAGCTTCTCAGTGACTCCATCACAAGCATGCGAATCAGAGGCGGTCTTGAGCAGTGCAATTGATGGTTGGTTTATATCCATACTATAGGTTTGTATCTGGGGTATAGGATGTAGGTGGTGATTCTTCTTTTTATGTGATGCAGGAATATTTTTACCCCTTAGTTGAATGACAGAAATGTCCCTTCTGATTTTATTTAGTCATGTTGGGTGCCATAGCAAAAACACAGGCCATGCAACTGTCCATAGAATGCCTAGTGATGCTGCACCTTCATTTGAAGCCCCAAACTTGGACTTCCTTCATCAGAAAGGTTTAATACCTATTAAAATGGACTTTCTGTGAAAACAACCAAGAGGCAGGACTTGTAACACAGCATGGTTCAGTCTATAGTTTTGCTGCTGTAGCTTCTACTTTGGGCAACAAGTTATTTCCTGTTGTCATTGCTTTGTTTTAATGCACCATATATTGGTAGCAAAACATAGGAT
>JAUBNY010000645.1:3243085-3266197 GCA_032275445.1 Crypturellus soui | reverse complement strand
TTTCTCTGTCTGGTTTTAGAGAAGAGCTTAAGTTTTAATGGGAGAAAGTATACTGTGAGACTGAGGACTCAGCGCCCACACTTGCCCTGAGGCAGGAAACCATCCTTTTTACCTGCAACCGATAATTCAAGGCAATTTCATGGGATCTGATAGAGAACAATGTCAGGAAGCACTTCGCACCTTGGCACTTAAATTCTCAGAAACAAGGTACAAAATCCTTGAATCCTCATAGCTCTTGTTGGCATTGTCACTCTTAAATGAGTGACGAATAAGCCAAAAGATCTTTCTTGAAATCCTGAGACAGACTGCAGCTTTTTCTCTAATCTCTCCGTATGCCCTTTGCTTCAGCTTTCTTCAGTCTGTAGTATTTAGTGATTGTGCTGTTTCTTGCAAGAGAGTGTTATTGTAAGGAGTGTATTGCAATGACTTGTGTAAGGCAGGAAAGTTTCTGTGTTTTTGCTTTTCCATTTTTTTTTTGTGTGCTGCTTTTTCACTTTTTTTTTGACTGCTGTTACTAACCTTGGAAAAACAACCTTAAAAAGGACACTTTCACCTCCTATTTTTGTAGGTAACTGTTAGCTGCCTATCTTCATTCTCAGAAATGCCAGTTGGAGACTCTACAGATTCTGCCTGAGGAATTGTGCCAAATATTTACGCCTGAGTTGAAAGATCTTTTTCAAGTGGGGATGATTTTTCATATGGTAATCCATCCAGTTTCCAAACGTTTCAAAACTGGGACTCAACCTACAGAATACTGCTTGTTTTCATGAATATTTATGATTTGTTATTTTGCTAATATACTGTTTTGTTCTGTTCCCTTCCTTTCCCTACCCCCCCCACCAAAAAAAAGAAAAAGATGTTTTAAGGTGTTCCCTGGAGGAACTAAACTGCTTTAAAAAAAGACACCTCTATGTAAGATATCAATGCTTCTGACTTATGCTTTGCGTATCCTAAACTTACTAGTGCACCTTATCTAGTGCTCGTAAATCAATCAAGGTTACAAAGAAACTTTGACATCAAATGAATGCTTTAAAATAAAAATTCAAAGTGTCTTTAGTCTATTTAAAGCTCACACAAGTCTATGTAGTCGTGAAATTTAAAATGGTTCCTTTGTCAAATGTAATTTTTGGAGCTTTCAACTCTGGTCTCCAAAAAAGCACTTCAGAACAGCCAGTAGACGGTAAGAGTTGATGGGTCTTGCTTCCTTGACCTTGCAGTCTGAACAAATCCTACAGAAACAGGTTCTACGTCCTTCAGACTCCAATGGCTCTGGCTGCGTTTTTCTAGTTAATGTTAACTTTGAATTTTTACACCTTTATTTGTGTGCCATCAACTGGGGCTGGGTTTGCTGTGCTTGTCTTCTTAGGCTACTGGGAGATCATGCTGGGACAGGTCTGTCCACCAAGATAAACAGGATTTTTTGATTTAAACATAGGCAAGGTTATGATTGTTTTAAAGACAAAGGGTTGAAATTGTCACCTTCATCTCTGGATGTCTGAAAGGTTGAATCAGGATGTCTGAATGCAAAGCCTGAAGTGATCTGAACCTGCCTTAAGTAGCTGAATAACATCCATGGAACAAGCAACAGTAGCTGTTGGCATGTTTTCCTTCCAGCACTATATTTCTTTCCTGTCTTTTAATTCCCTTAAACAGTTTAAAATAGGAAAGATCCTGTGGATTAGCTAGTAAACAGGTCTAGTGAACCACCAGTGTCTTGTGCAGTCTAGCTGACTTCATAAGCAGCATTGTGTGCCTGGGAAGCTTCTTTCTCAGGGATTCCACGTGATACTCTGCTAGGATAGTTTATTGTCCAGGAGTGTGTGTCTGGCATGTGAACTCTGGGACAGATGCCAACCAGATGGTACGGGGGGAATGTAGCCAGAAAGCAGCTGGACTGCTTCTGCTTGCTGGATGCCTGGTCTGCTATGTAAATATGCTTCTCTGCAATTCAGAAGGAGTGTGTGCGTGTGCCTATCAGACTTGCAGAATAAATACTGTGGTGTGTTTGTCAAAAAAGCACAGTTATGGAAAAAAGAATAAGTATCTTATTGGCATGCAGTTTCCAAAAAAGCGCTTTAGCAGTTGCAGCTCCTTTAAAATAATAGTGCTTTTAAATACTAGACACGCCAGGTAGTTTAGAAGAGAATTATTCAGCGTACTGTGTATTATGCTGTGAGGCAGTTCTTCCCAGGCTTGACTGAGATGCTGGTTGCTAACAAAAAAAGGGAATTGGTTACAAAATACTAACTGCAAATGGGACAGGGTGGTAGTACGCAATGAGAAATGGTGCAATACCAGGGGCATTGGGTTGAAAATGGGCAATAGCTCGTGCACTAGAGCCCTGCAGTGAGTCAGCCACTCTCATCTGTGGTCTTGTAGTCTATCCACTTTCTTCTGACTCTCTTAATCACTCTGAAATTGCCAGCTCATGGAAATGCCACAGCAGTAACGTAGAAACATGCTATTGCCAGCATTTTTAACTTTTATGTTGCTCTTGAGATAACTTGGTGTCAACAGGGTTTTCTGATTTTGTTTTTTTTTTCTTCTGAATGCTTTTGGCAATGTGAAACACTCAAATGGAGTGAAACTTAGAGAAAGCTACGGAAGAGTCTACTGGAGTGCCTATTAGTATTATTTTAATACTTTGGTATAAAAGAAGGCTTGGAAACTAGATTTGGAAGTTTGGTGTATTTTTCTTTTCTGGTACTACTGTCTGGATGTTAAATCACTAAATCTTATGCATTTGTTTCAGGCAGGACATATCAGTTGCTGTTCTAAAAGAAAAAAATCACTGAATAAGAAAATCCAGCAAAAGCTTTTGCTAGCATTAAGTTCACTTTTGTTGGCCATTATCAGCTTATATCTTAAAATCTAGAATTGTTTAAGCACTGGAAACCATTAATGGGGAAAGCTGTGCTCAGGGTAGAATGGTGTAGTGGAGACTTTCTACATAAGATATTTTGAAATTATGCTGACTTTTTCAAATACATGTATGCAAAACACTGCTTATTTCAACTTATTACTGTTGACCCTCAAAAATATTAGGCTAATTATTACTAGTTAAAGGTACTTCCAGCTGTTTTTGAGATTTCTCATTGCTACAGAGTAAGAGCATTTTTTTTCTTTATAACTCACAAGATAGCTATTTCTATTAAGTTTTACAACTAATGAAAAATAAGGTTTTGGTTCTTTAAGCCCTGCAGGTGATGGGGAAAGCAAAATAATAGAATGGGGCAGAGTGGCAGAAAGCTGCCAGCAGAGTCCAGAACTAGATTTTAAAGGTGCTAAATATCTGAAATCATGTCAAATGGTTCCTTATAGTATAGGTTCTCATAATTACCACATTTTTATGCCGTCTGCTCACGTTCTAGGGCATGTAATAATTCTGTGAACTGTTTTGAAAGAAACAAGATATTCTGATGCTGTATCTTAAGTAAAGGTTTTGTCATTTGGGTGTTTCTATAAAAGATTCATCAAGAATCACTTGGCTGTTGGAAAAGTTTCCAATTGTAATGAGTCCACACATATGGTGCAGCAAAGGCATTATGTAAATAAATTAGTAATGTAAATAGAAGGAAAATGAGTGGCCTCCATCTTGGCATCATGGAAGATAACTATTTGAGCAGCCTTCTCTCTCATTTTTAGCTTTTAGTGTAAGAAAGGAAGAACTTCTACCCTTAAAGATAACTTTTTTTTCCCTGAGTGTAACACACTATTAATACCATATTTAAATTTTGGATGTTGTGAGAAATGAATGTACCTTTCTAGAGGTTTTTCAGTACTGTCTGGGAGGGTGGGAAACAGAGGGAGAAAGAAGGATGCATAATAGAGGAGGCATAAGTGTTTATCTAGGAATAAGTGGTCAATGTCTCCAACTGCTGATGACGATGCAAGCTGAAAGGGGGAAGAGCCCAAATGTAAGATTTTTGGTTGAATCAGTGAAATGGTTGTGAAATTTCATCTCCTGAATGTGATGACTACATCCCATGGGTGCCACTCATTAGCTCTGGGCTCTTGGTTATTTAAGGCAAGAGAAGAGCTGTGTCCCCTTTGAATAGTGCTTACTTCCTAAAGACAGATTAAAAGACGCAGTTCCAGTGGGTGTTGAGGGGAAGAGATGTTTGCAAATTGTGCTTTTAGTGGAAAAGATTTGTGGATTTGTCAAGAATAAATCACTTCAGGAGGGAACATTAGATTGTTTTGGCAGGGTAACTGAGCTTTGGGCAAGGGGATAGAAGTAGATGTGATAAATTTTGACTTAAGTAAAGCTTTTGACACAGTTACACATGACATTCTCATAAGAAAAATAAGGGAACATGGTCCAAACTAAATTATTCTAGGAGGCTAGAGTGCAATTTGCTCAGAAGAATTGTTGGTTAATAGTTACAGGTAGTTTACTGGCCACTTCCAGTATTGACCACAGCCTTGATGGAAGTAATCAGCTTGGCACTTGCATCATTGAGAACTTGATCAGGATGCAAGACTTAGGTGTTCCTCCTGTGTCTTTAGAGGAGCATGATACAGTATTTTCTTAAAGTGTCAACATGGGCAGAAACAATTAGAGCTTTGCATAAAAAGAAGCTCTTTCTATTTCAAGAAATAGGCAGAAAGGGACAAAGCCAAGTTATGCCATGACCTGTTTGATGAACTGATTTTTTTTTTTTAAGCTTAAACAGTCATTTGAGTAGTTTTTTGAACCTTGTACTGACCTAAAGAAAAGGGAGGGAGCAGATAATTCCATGTGAAGACCAAAGAGAACTCTTTGATTTGCACTATTTTTTTAAGTTTAGAGTAAAAATAAAATCTTATTCCTACTATCATCAGTGAGTAAATCTATTGTTACCTTTTACAGTATTTTCCTTTATTTCTAGTAAGCTGAAAGCAAGATAGATTTTACTGTTTCATTGATACTGTTTATTCCAGTGAATTGCTGTGGTGTGCAGCAATGTGTTCAGCAAGCCATCATACACACAGAGACACTCTGACATTTGGATATGCTTGGGTATACTACTGATTGTTTCTTTTAATCCCTCTGTTTGATCTATTTCTAGTGTCTGACCACTCAGAGCATGAACTGTGCAAATCCAGCACACTGTCACTTGCGCATTTCTACTGTCCACTCTGTGGCTGTGCTACTTAAAAGGCTATGTTACTTTGGTAAATTGCTGTATTACTGCAAAGGCTAAGGTAGCCTAAGGTTTGTGGTCTGAAAATTGGTCCCAGAACCTGGTGGTTGTTCCCTCTGATTACTGCTCTGCTGGGGGAAAAAAAAAAAAAAAAAAAAAAATAGATGTGCTGTATATGTTTAGCACTGCCTTATATGAAGTTAAAATCTGAACAATTGATGGTCAGAGAGAGTTGGACTAAATAGGGGTTATGTGTTTTAGTCACCAAAAGATATTAATGTTGTTGGCTAAGACAGGAACTTATATATTTTCTCTGTTTTTCAAATTTCCAGTAGAATGAGTCAGTCTATTAACACTAATACATAATACCAGAATAGGCCTAAGACTTTAATTTATCTTAAAGTTTTTAATTTTTTCTCAAAAAAGCACAGTGGTAATCTGACAGCATTTAAAAGATATGCATTTGCTTTCTTTTATCTCTGAAGCTGTACAGTGCTGCCTTAGTAGAAGAGGCTTTAATTCTTCTAGACGGAGGTATTATAACACAGTGCTGTGACACATAAGATATCTCATATAATAAACTTCACCAGTGAATTTTTATAATTTCAGTTAGAATTAATGTTGATGATAAAATGTGTCAACTATTGAAAGGCCAGAAAATTTATTTGTCAAAAGATGAAAATTAAGGAAGAAAGGCTAATAGAGGAAATGTGTCCCTGAGGAACAATAATTACCAGATTAGGTAGATACACAAGAGAACTTATACAGGATGACAAAGATGGCTCAGTAGAAGGAAAATGGCTCTGAAGTTTACTTTAATTAGCCTTGAATACATTATTCCTTAAAATTCTTCATCTATTGTAGTGTGAAAGAAGTAGAAGATTTAGAAGTCTATTCTCGTTTAACTCTATTCTCATTTAACTATTAATGTTTGATAAGACATGGAAATGGAAATTTTAATACATTTTAATAAGTCTTTGTCACTCAAGTCTGCAAATGTTTGAGAAAGTATAAGGAGACGAACTCCCTCGTAATTCAAAAGATAGGGAATGGTTTGTGTGAAGCTTTAACGTAGTATTATGGTCGTGACTCTATGCGGGGTCAGGGATGTGTGCTTTTCAGTATCTCCTCTCTATCGCTCATGGGCTTTCCTTCTATCCAGATATTCTTTCCAGCTAGAAAATATAGTGTCAGTGTAATTAATGGGTATCATGGCCTGTATTTTTCTCTATGAATGTGCCCCAGCTCCTGTTTAAGTTAACAGGATTTTCGAAGAAGCGGGACCTGGATCTGAATGCTGAGAGGGGACGTGGGAAGTGTGCATTTTGTGCATGGTGGTTCCACTTGTCTAGATGATGTGCTTTCCTTCCAGCATGCAAATGTGCCCCAGCTCCTAACAGATGAAAGTGCTAATCCTGTAGAGAAAGCCTGGGCGAACTCACTGTCAATATTTCTGAAATCAGTTCAGCTCTGCTGGCTGTAAAAAGGGAAAGTAAAATCTTAAAGGTAAACACTGTGCTCCAGCAGGGACAGCAGTATTTGCAGAAATCTTGTAGTGACTACTTCTTGCTGTAGTGAAGTACGTACGGCACGCAGTGAAGCACGGGACCAGGTTGCGTCGACAGAAACCCATATTGCGGGGCACGTTACAAAGACTTGGAGCTATTGTGTGCCATGGAAAACTTGTGTTGTTATTTTGTTTTACACTATGCACAAGAAAACTCTGAGGCATATATCAGCAAATACTTGACAAAGGTGACATGTTCAAAACTCAAGCATACAACTTTGTTTTTGTGTCAGCATCCTGTGGTCCCTGCAATACTCCCATTTCCTATAACAGTATTAATCAGACAGGAGGAAGTCTGATGGGTAGGACTACTTGTGCTTTGAGGAAAATAACTGCTCCCTTCTGTGCCCTTGTTCTTTTTATTTGCCTAATCTACTCCTTGAGCCTCGCTGTGCACTTGTTAAAAGTGCTGTTGACATCCCCGCAGCATGCGTGAGTGAGATTACAATATGCCTGCATGTCCTGCTGCCCTATTGGGGTGATAATAGTCCAGCTTGGCAAGTCCTGGCCCAATGGTGGCAGTTCCGTGCCGGACTCCTCCTCTCCCTCGCGCTGTCGGGAGCGGTGCGGAAGGGGCACGTGCTGGGGAGGCTTCCCGGCTCGCTCGGGAGTGCCGGCAGCCTGCGTGCGGCCTGCCCCGCGGGGTGCCCCGCGCTGCGCTCCGGGGAGCGCGCCTGGTGACACTGGTGCCGCCGCAAGCGTGGCGGCGGTTGGCAGGTCCCTGCACTTGTGCTGTAGCTGAGGTCCCTTTTCCCAGTGGAGCGCCAGCAGAAGATGCCGTCTCTGGCCTGTCTGGGCCCACCTATGCGGCACTGCGTCTTGTGCGAGCGAGGTGCCTGCTTCATGTAGCCCCGGGTGTGGGGAGCCTTCGCTGGTGCAGTCCACTCCTTGTCATATGATGGAGAACATATGTGGAGATTCAAGTGTTGGACTTTTGGCAAGCTGCTTTTCCCTGGAGGCTTTCCCAGGCTTGGTTTCCCTTTGGCTGGGCCCTGGTAGCTGACTGGTCTCCCTCAGTAAGGTGATATCTTTACAGTAAGGATAGCCAGACCAGTGATCTGTTTTAGTGCAGTACGCTGTCTTTGTCGAGGACCAACAGCAGGCACCAAGGGAAACCAGTAAGACTGGGGAAGCATACAAGAGCATTTCTTTAGACTAGCATGTCTTGTATTTGTTTGATTAAGAGATTGAAGAAAAATATGTCCGAAAGGAAACATTCCTTTCTGTTCTCTTCCTGCTGTGTGGCTTTGGTGAAAAGGCACTTTAGTAAAACACATTTTGGTTCTTTGATCTTACTAGACTGAGTACATGAAATCTGTGGTTTCTTGCTGATGTGTTTTTCTGGACTGTGTGGTGTTCAATTAAGGTTATACTGAACTTCTACAGTGTCACTGTTGCAGCCAGGATTAAGAAGTTGGAATCAGTCCTCGCAACTTTTATTTCTTCCATTTTTTCAGTGAACTGGTGTTCTGAATGCAAATCTACCTATGACTTCCAGTACAAATGTTAGTAAAATTCATATTTCATGGCTTACACAGATGCAATAAAAGGTACCAGCAGATCAGGGAAGTAGCCCAGCAAGTCTGAGCCTTAGCAAGCAGTAGTAAATGGAGCACAGTGAATCCTAAGAATCACCCTCTCCAAGCTATCTCACTCATCTTCATATTCAGGCAAGGTTATTCCTGTTAATGATCCACTTGGGCTGTGTGGCATGGAGCCAAAATTATCAGCACAGTCAGGGAGATTTTTACCATCTGTTCTGTAACTTTAGACTTGGAGTGGTAGAGAAAAAGGCATCTTGAAGTGGCTGTGTGTTGATATCCTTTAGAAGCCCAAACCTATTCTACTGGAGAAAACAAAACAAAACAAAACTGTAAATAACTGGAGTTACTACGAAAACAGTAGTAATAAGGAGGCACAATTCTTAGGTGCATACCCTTATGCAATTCAAAGTCATTTCTTTCTCCCAGTTGTTCTTCACTTTGTTTTATATCAATAGTTGAAGGCTGGCAAACCCAGTTGCAAGAAGTGCATGAGCTTTTCTTTACTATTAGGATGAGCATTAATTGTTTAGTGAAGTCCAAGTGATAGCAGGAAACTGGTGGCCATCAAGACCAGAAGTCCATAATAGTTGGTCATCTGCCAATATTAATATTAGTCAATGGGATTAAACTGCAGTGATGAAAACTTTGTTTAAATATTAGGAAAGAACTTTCCGCCAACAGCGTAACTGAGTCCTGGAATGGATTATTTGGATAGTTGAGGAGTGTTGTGGGATTCCTATTGCTGGAGATGTCTAAGAAGCAGTTAAACACACATCTTTCAGGGTGGCTAAAGCAAAATTCATGCAGTATTGGGCCTGGTGGGCTGGGACTGGTAACCTGTTAAAATTTTTACCAGCCCTCCTTTCTATTGCACTGTGCTGCTGTTCTTTCTTTTACGATAGACATTTAAACAGGCAAGCAGGGACAGTCCAAAGAATGGAGAAAAAGATTATCCACATGTCTTTGGTTCCACCAGCATAAAAAGCAATTACTGATCTTTGATGAAAACACAGGTAAGAGAACACTTTGATTAAATGTTTTTTTTTTTACTCTTCTTCGTCTCTAAGACGGAACTCAGTGAAGAAAGACGCATTAAATTACAATTTCTGTAAGCTTGTCTCAGTTAATACAAGAAAAGGGAAAAACATTTATTCAATATTTTTCTCTGTTTCCGTCATAGCGAATAAGGGCCAGAAAGCCAGAGAGAAGGCACTTAATTTTGGGTTCTATTAGAGAGCATAGAGATATACTTGCAGTGGGGTGACCAATTGCTTTGTAATTCTCCTTGTGTGCCTCTCGTCCTCTGCGCCTCCTGCAAGTGCCGCGACTTCTTCCGTGTTGTTGGAGCCCGGTTTAAGCAGTGAAGGTCCCTTTGGATGTGGAGTGACAAGGCAAGCAGTTTCCCTGGCAACATCCATCAGAAATGCTCCAGCTCCGCTGTCTTCCATTGAGTGTTTGGTGCGTCAGTTCTTAAGGAGAATGAAATGCGTCCATTTTTAAAACTCGTCTGGTGAAATGAAATGAGGGAGTTTTAGTGCAACTGAGTTGCTATTGAATGAGCTTGGGAGTTGGGCAGGTGCGTTCACTTAGATACTGCTGCCTATTAGAGGATGGACCAATGTCTACAAGTGTACTACAGCTCTCAAACTGCAGAAGAGGAGCCCCAAAATGCACAGTATCTAAAATGAAGTAGTAGCTTCTAAAGCAGCAGTTGTAAGAATTGGGCAACTGCTAAAAGAAACTAGAAATTTTCATGAGGTGTTCAATTTTTCTAGAGTAGCGGCCAGTACGAGTAATAGTCTTAATATGCTGGATACCAGAGCTGTGTTAGTAGCCCATTGGGAGGGATGGTAAAAATTGTAAGAACATAACAATGTAGAAGCATTTATTAAGCCTATCTGTGCTGTATTTAGGCAATCAACAGCTTAATAGCCACAGGTTGCATGATAATGAAGTGCTGCCTATCCTGCTAATACAAGGAATTATAGGTTTTGTTATAGGGCTTTTGTGGTAAAGGACAAAGCAGGTAATAATAATCTGAAAACTCTGAATTTCTGTCAAATGAAGAAGTGATATGTCTGATATACATTGATTGCTATAGCAACTTTAACCAGAGCCTTGTATGTACATTTATATATGCACACACAAGAGATTGTGCAACTACACTGTCTATTTAGTAAATCAGAAATAACTGAAATAACAGGCTGGTTCTAGAGGTGCTGTAGGGCTGTGGAGTTGCCTGGGGTAGTGCAGCATATGCGTAAAGATCTAAATCGTTTAAGCTCTTTTTGCATTATCAGGCAAAATACTCAGGAGGGTTGAGTCATGCTGACAGTTTCGAGTATTTGGTTATTTAATTAGATAAGTCTTAGTTTAGCTACTGACTTGCCTAGTTATTTTAGGTATGTAGGGTATTTAGGTACTTAAGCCACAGCTGAGAGAGCTCATGAAGTGGATTTAGCCAGGATTGGCACTCGCCTTACAGGATTACAGAGCAGGGGCTATTTGTTCTGTTTATTATTTAAAAGATCAAACTTGACAGAAGCAGACGAATAAATGCACTTTGCTTGGATGTCACAGCAGCAAACGCGGGGGCTGTCGGAGCTGGTTTTACCTTCCACAAGTCACTGTTTCCTGTAGACTGACAACTAGCTTACACAGACGTGTACTGGTGATGGCCAAAGCATGCGGGGGGAGTTCTTTGAGCTGGTGATGTGCATCAAGTCCTTCTTGCCTTTTACACTCTAAGTTATGCTATATCTAGCAGCTCTGCAGTGGTGTGAAAAGATCTGGACAGGCTCTAGTCTTAATTAACTACATACAATAAATTCTCTTAAATGGAGAGAAAATCAAGTAATTGCAGACCTTATTTAAGAAACATAAGGTGAGGTCAATTTTTATGACAGGGATGCACCTAGATGCTTTAATAAATACTAAATCGCTAAGGGAACATTGTCAAGTAGGACAAGCCACCTGTTCCTTAGCCTTTATTTAACAGTGAGCTTGTGCTTGCTTTCTTGTGGAGGTACTGACAGGAGCCATGTTGAAGCATTTTTATTTTTTATTTTTCCCCCTAGGAAAATCTCCCTACTTCACACCTCAGTAGTTTAACATGATCATCAAATTCAGCACATCTGCTGTTGATAGGGCAATTAATATTGAGATAACTAAACAGAGGAAAAACATAACATTTGTTTTGAGGATTCTTTTAATAAGTCAGCTATAATGTCCCGCCATTTTGTAGCAGCAACATCATGGAAGGTCAAGCGTTCCTTTTGACCAGTAGTTCTGCAATACAAGTACAGCATCATCTCTCCCTTCCTCTAGGTACACGTAGCAAAAATAATCACCAAGTTCAAAGATACACGTACACATTACTCTCTAGAAAATAGCCTTTTCTGAGTACAGTAGCTAAGCAGAAATGCCTTCCCATTATTCTTCATAAATGTTTTATGTGCACTTTAAAAAGAAATATGCTAATGTCTACTACTTATAATGCCTTCTGTTTTGCCTTTCTAATTTACTGTCACATTTTCAGCTTACCTCTGTATTTTCTCCTTACCTCTGTTCTGAGTATTTCAGGATGCACAAAGGGAAGAGATACCAGTTAGCATGGATGGTCTGGCACAGTGTGTGCCTCCTCTGCTCCCCCTGCTAGGCCCTGGCTAGGAACAGGGGCAATTTGGCACCTCTTTGAAGTCCTAGAAAACACCACTGAAAATAATGTACAGGTGTGTATTGTATGCACACAAAGTGTATGTTTATGTGTGTCTCGCTTTTACGTCCCAAGATTACAAATCTAGAAGTCATATTCAACCTTTGTTGCTTCACATCTGCTGACCTATTATGGTATTCTACTGTGGTTTTTTTTTTTCTCCGATTCCTTTGGTTACATAGGTTTAATCACATTTTTAAGAGGTTCTTAAATTGGTGCTAGTTGTGTTGTCCTTCACAGGGGTTGAAACCAGTAGTTTGGGAAGAACTGGAAGGAAAATATGAATTCTATGGATTTAGGGACCCTAATAGTGTAAGAAGAATATTCACTGTATATATTTGGACCTTTGCCATCTAAAAGCAGGGAGAGTTGTAAATTTAATCTTAGCAAGTGTACTTCCCTTGAATTATTCAGGAGGTACAAAGGTAGTGATAGGTATTCATGACGCCTTGGCAGTCCTATTTTATGTAAATCTTATTATTAAGTATTCTATAAGTTTAGGGAAATAATCATGGCGGAAAGTTCATGACTGATGATCAAAATATGTGATCTGACTTGGAAGAAGGCCACAGAAACATGACAAATTTTTGCTTCTTGTTGGCCAGACTTGGCCTGACCTAGTTTGGGAGAATAGTCCTGCCTCTGCAGGAGTTTGGAAAAGATTACATACATTCATATAAATACATAAACTGGACAAAATGGAAAGTAAGGTTGTAAAATTGTGCAAACAAGGCATTCACTTGCTCCTCTCCATCCTCCCTGCAGTGTATTTGTTAGTTTTGTATGTGTTCCGTTTAACCACTTTTCTCATTTATTGCATTAATCAAAGCTATGCAGTTGTTGGAGTATTTCTGATCTGGCACGTGTCAGAGATGAGACAATATCTGTTAAAAGGAGGGGCCTGACTTTGACTTAAAGATGCAACAGTAGTGCAGTGTTTAGGTAAACTTGCTTTTTGAATTAGCTAGTGAACACTTTAACTTTGTCTCTCATCAGTATCTTTTTTTTTTTCCTCCTCTCCTGGGATTTTGCTTATGCAACACAAAGTTGATATTCTTAACTCATTAATGAGGTTGTGCTGTGGCTGCAAATATTGCACCGCAACTTGAAAGATATTTCTATGCATTCTCAGCAGTACATCGCACACCAGCATAAGAATTTTAACCCTTCCAAAGAGCTTTAAAAGATACTTGCTTTTCCTTTTATAAAATAATTTGGTGGTAAGTTGCTAGGATGACACTTGGGTTGTCACAGAGACCAGATGCTTGTCCAGACCCCTGTTAAAATGCCTGGTAAAGGCACCTAATGGCAGTATTACTACAAAGCCCCTCATGCCAGATAGTTCATGTACAGGGGTTGAGCTACCATAGAAACCTAGCATTTTGTGTGCTCATGCCTCTTGGATGGGAAGCTTTAGAAACTAAGCTACTTTTTTCTTCACTTTTTTGGCTCAGTTTCTTGAAAATGTTAAACCTCAGTAATCACTTTTCTTAGCTGAAAGGTAGTGTTAGCTGAGAGCTAATGAATCCTCCACCATTAGTTTGGGTCCAAAGTTTGGTGACTCTTCCAGCAATAATCAGTTGTTAGCAGGACCATGTACCAAGTAGTTAGTTCCTACTTACTGTATCAGTGGTTTCATGACTATTTCCTTGTGCTCAGGGGCTATTAAACCTAGACATCCTTTTACTTTGGGACTCAGAGTAGTTCTTTAGATCTCTTGCGTTTGTTGAAATGAACTGCAGGTACAAAGATTTCATAATGGGTAATAGTGTGATTCCGTAACTTGTTCTCACAGTGCTCAAGTAGTAAGATACAGATTTCTCTCTCCTTTTTTTCCATCCATGTTTCTCATCCTGGTAAGAGGACCTTCAGGAGTGTGCCACCATGCCCTGCAAGCTTTAATACAGCAGGCAGTTGGGCAAGTGTTCAGTGTCCTTCAGTATCTTATGGACCCACAGTATAGAAGGAGCTACATACAGCTAAACAGATGGCTACTTTTCTTGCTGGACAGTCTTTGTCTACAGGCCATATATAACCCGGTTTTGCTTCCACTGGAATTGAGAGAAGATATAAAAGAGTATTTGTAATGGTCAGATTTACAAACAAGTTACCTTGTCGTCCTTTCCCATAGTCAGCTTTTAGATTTACTTTACTGTAAGTTGGATTTTCTTGTTTAGTACATCTGTTACTGATCCTTGCTCTTAGTTGTAACATCCCTTCTACATATTACCAGATCAAACTCACCACAGTTTGAAACTTATTGGCCTCACTGCCGAAAATATTGAATGGCTTCTGTTGATGATGTTTTATACTTTGTATATTAATCTTTGTTCTCACTACATTATGCTTAGTGCAGTTTTCTTAACTTCTGAAGTCAATAATTATGTCAAGTAGTGACTGGAAAACAATGAATAAGACATTATTTTAAGTATTATTTAATACTGGTAGAAATAGGGATGTTCATAAGAGTCAGAAAAGCTGACATGAATTCCTGCAGGCCTGAGCCTCTTAATAAAATCTGGGGCCTTGAGAATTCTTTCAAATATCTATTTTCAGAACCACACACGATGCATGTTTTTGTTCTTTGTGTTGAAGTATTCTCCTCATAGGAATGCATAGTTTTCTAAAGTGAATAGCTTGTTCTGTCCATAAAGGTAGGTGTAAATTAATTGAGGAGAAAGCCACTGCAATATCTGCTTTAAGATATGTTAGGTTTGGTATGTTTCCATCTGGTATTGCTGCGATGTTTTTACAGGACAGTATCTGTATCATAATGACTTTGGTTTCACAATTCTGTCTTTCTTACAAGTGGTCAAAAGGGGCACTTCAAGTACTCTTGCTGCCAGTTCATTTTGTTCTTTTTAGACTTTGATCTGTAAAACTGCTTTTTCACTTCATCACTTAGTAATGGAGATGTACCTTTTCCAGTTATTCCTAAGTAGACCACAATGTATAAATAAATGCAAATGTGTATTTTAAAGCAAAAGTAACTTATCAATGTCAGAGCAGTGTTCCTTTGCACAACATTTTAAACCATTTTGCACCAACGTACATTGTTCTGTCCTGAGTTAACTCTTCTCTATTCTTTCTGTTCTTTAAGATGCTGAGACATTTCTTTTCTGTGAAGCTACCAAGGGATGAAAATGCAGCCTAGACTAGAGGTTGAAAAGATTTTCCTACTTGCCAGCGGCAAGCAAATAAGCGTGCAAATGGAAGACATTCCCAGCAGCCTTCCTTTAGGGTCATGGCTTTTCACTTGTCTAACTCTACTGCTGCAACTGGTTCAGAGAATAGTGTGGGAGTCTTTGCTCCTTGAATTATTTTGAAACTAAGAAACATATGTTTCTTAACATATGTTATAACTATTACTTATTTAAAAACAATATTAGCTGTCCTATAACCATAGGTATCTCTTTCCTTGTCTTTTCAAAAGAAATAAGTTGTACCTTGAACGGCTTTTTTTCCTATTTATTTTTCAGTTGTCCCTTGTGCTCAAAATAGACTTGCAATGCTATTGAAGACAGATCTGCCATGTGGCTTACGGCAGGCACTTAACTGGAAAAAGGCTTGTCTGTCTTTTATACAGAAACTGCACTAATTCTTTTGTCTTTATTGGTAGACTTGTGTAGGACTCCAAAAGGCTTTGAGGCTTAATAGTGTTAATTACCTATTACATCAATATCTTCAGAAATGGTAAAATTGTATTGATGTGGGAAAAGATGGTGGTTTGGGAAAGCAAGATTCATCACCTCTCTTCCTGCAGCCCCAGGCACCCAGACTGTAAACACTGATCTTTCTGCATAACATGTTGAGTGTTTATTTTCTCATGTTGAAAATGTGCCTGTATTCTGAGACATTAAATTCAAATTCAGTTCTTAAGAAGTAATTTTGTGGAGTGTTTTGACTTGCCTTCATGTAAACCATTCATGGCTACTTTTCCCTCAACTGGGCTTACTTTTTTGCTGGTCTGTAGCAAATGCCTTTCCTGGACAAGGCTCTGGCCCCTCTAGTGCTACACTAGTAATTAATTTTGCATTTTTCAGCAAGAACTGATTATTGAAACAGCTGCAGTAATGAAATAATGGCAGACCAGGGTGGTGAAAGCAGACCTGTTTCATTATTATTTTTATTTATTTATTTACAGAATAAACATGCCTCTTGGCTCTTTCCCCGTGTAGACAGTACATAGGCTGATTCTCCAATTCCCTGGGTGACACATCAGGAAGCCAAAACCAAATATTGAAGTTTTTTTGTTAAAAAAAAAAAAATATATATAAATATAAAATTTATATATATATATAAATTATATATATAAAAATATATAATATATTAAATATATATAACCTATATATATAGTTTTTTTTATATATATCCTATATATAGAGAGAGAGAACATATGACTCTTTTACTCTCCACATCCCTGAACAATAAAGACCTACAGAGGAAGAAAGAAAGATCATTTAGTGTGGTAATAGAAATGTGCCAGAACTATAACATGGTCATCACTCAGAATTGAAACAAGCTAAAGCCTGTTTTGAATACAAGAGAATCCTAGGGGGAGGAGAGAAAGGAACTGTGTCACCAAAAACACAGGGAAGCATATTTAAAAAAAAAATCTAAAAATTGCTCTTTCTCCCTCTTAATTGCTTGGAAAATAAATAAACTTTTCCTATTGAAAACTTTTTAGATCAGAAGCAGTGTATTAAGATTCTAGAATTTCTCCTGACTGGCTTTTTTTGGCGTTTCTTCTTACTAGCAACTGAAACCAGTAACTTTATTTTTTTTGAATCACAATATGACTTATGTTCAAGTATCTTCAAGAGTTGAAGCTCTATTTTTTCAGTACCTAGAATATAATACAAATTCAATAGCAATCATCTGTTTAATAAACACTGAGCTGTTTTCAATAGCCTTACCTTGAACTTGGTAAAACTTTCTTTTCAAAAGTAGAGAAAAGATTCAGTGCTTATGATAGGCCCTGTGTGTGAATGACAACTATATTTGTATTTACTGCCTCTGCGTATAGGTGATATTGTTCTCTAATGAATCCTCTTATGGGCATATTGTTGAATTTTTTGCTCTTGAATTTGTTATTTTTGTAAAACTACTGAGATGCTGGTGCTTCTGGAACTCAAAGTATGAGTTAATGTACCAGAATAGAGTATTCAATTACACATCAGTTGTTCAGCAACCAGTTATTTTCTTTTTTTAAAAGTAGCTCCCAACTGTCAATATATCTTTGATTTTTGGCTTGCTGTTTTGAGTAAAATTTTTAAAGCACTTTGCCATGATTAAAGTTTTTATCAAGGGCTCTCTGCTGTATCAAAATGGCATTATTTCTTTAAAAGAAAAAAAAAAAGTAACCTTGACTAGATCAGCACAATGCAATCACGAGGCATTTCAAAAGTTGTTGTGTGATTTTATATGATTTCATTCCCTGCTTCTTCCCACTGTTATCTAGAAGTTCAGCACCACACTAGGAAGTCCTCTCTTGCATTTAACTTCTCCAGGACTGTTTCATCACGATGCATCATTAGGTCCTGTACTTTAATGACAGTAATGGTCATGCAGAGAGTGAATAATGTAGCTAATATTCTCTCAGAGAAAAAAAAAAAAAAAGGATTTACAGTGCAGCATCTATGTGGCAAAAAGCACAGGTTGGCTCTCAGGTTGGCTCTCAGGGCTGCTTCATTTTGGCACTCTTTCCTTGTTTTTTTTTCTTTCTCATCCCTTTCCTCATGGTAGGAGCTACTGTGTCCCTGATGTGGTATGGTGGAATTTTACTTGCATTGCAGGGGTCTCCAAGGTTGTCTGGTAGTTCAGTTCATTTTTCTGTATCCTCTAAGTGTCACGCAGGCAAGAAGTGTACCTAGTTAAGCACTACTACTGGTAACTCTTGTGGTGCAGAAAAGTAACAGGACATCCCTATTCCAGCAGCCAGACCAGGCGCCGTGGGTCTAACAGGAAATCTGAGAGTATTAATACCCTCAACACTGTACCAGTAACAGTCACAGAAGGGTCTGAAGTGAAATCCTGATGAATGGGACAACGAGCAGCTCTGGCAGCTCTGGGCAGCTCTGGAAAGAGATGGAGGAAATATTCTCTCTCAGAAGTAGCTGGGCCTGTTCAGCAGCATTTGCTGTGGCTTGAGTTAGGTCAGCTCAAGTAGGAAATAACCTACTGCAGTGGAAATGGCTGCATAGCCAGAACAGGGGCCACGCGCTGTTAGGAGCATTTATGTGCCAAGGCTTTTGTTCCTTGACATGCTGCAATGACACTGTCTTACAATGTGCCCCACAAGGAAGCTGAAATCCTAGAAGATTTTGAAAATGTACTTTATTTTCTTAATGCTGCTGCGTAAGGCTGTAACATTTGAAATAATTATTTGCACCTCCTAAAAGGGAGAAGCTTATGGATAGAGGCAAAGAGGGAGCTTCATGCCGTCCTGGCCCTGGTGTGGCTGGGAAGGCGCTCAGGCCCGACTCGGCCGTGGGCCCGGCTCGCGCGGCCCGCGCTCCTCCGCGGCGCTGGCGGCAGGTTGGCCTGGCTGCCTGGGGACGCAGCCTCTCCGTATGGCGTGTGGGCTCTTCACAGCTTGTTCGTGACCAATCGTTACCCCTTGCTTGGATGGGAAAACACTTGGATGGAGATGAGCTAATCAATAGGCAGTTTGCTTTATAGAGCTCCTCTGAACACAGGGACAGGTCGTACCCTAAAAATGATCAAGATCTAATAGTCTGAAGCAGTTTCTCATCTTGTATTTTGTCATTGCAACTGAGATTATTACATATTCTTGCTATTGAGTTCTGGTATTTTATTTTCTCCAAGCCTTAAGGCTCTTCTTGATGGTCTTCAGCAAATATGGGTGGCATGCTCCGAATTTTTTCCCGCCTCCCCTTGTTTGTTCTCTCCAAACAGTTATTGATGATCTCTTTAGCCACAGCAGTAGCAAAATGCTACCTGTTGTGGGTAGGTGGGAGGTTATATATTTTACCTTGTTGTGTTTACAGAGCATGACAGTATTTAAAATCCATAGATGGCAAACAGGAACCTTAAGTGAGGGAAAAATAGTGCCTAAAAAATGGTGACCACAAGTGAGTTTCCCAGAGCAATTCTTTAAACCTTCAGAAAGTTGCTGTGTTGCTTTTAACATGTTTCAAGGAAATATCATTTTCAGGAATCTTGTGTTCAGAGCTGTTAGTATCTACCTCAAGAAGTCATATATACTTTATACACTTTATATTTTAATGGAACTCCTGTGTGGTTTTCCGTACTGAAATATGGTGTTGTGGAGTGGGGGAAATAAAGTATCAAAGAGAGCACAGGTTGAAATTGTCTTGTATGCTGTAGTGTCCTCTTTGCAGGACACTACTGAGCAATCTCTGTTATAAGAATCACTCAGCTGATCGGTTCCCATCATCAGTTCAGACAGCTTAAAATTGCTCATCAGCTCTGAAGCTGTATCAGTCTGATAGTTAGATATGAGCATACGTGTCTGCGTGTATTTCTGCAACTCATCAATATAGTTCATTTTTCCCCCCCAATAGGAAGGAACTAAATACAGGAAAAGGAAGGGCCTTGCCTTGCTCTGGAGGACAGCTGGTGTTTGACACAGCACCCAGTGGCTATGAAGCAGCAGGATGTAGCCTGGCACTTGATTTCCTCATGTCTGTAAATCACTCCTGGTGTTCTGGCATTCTTGCAGCTACAAAAACATCTTCCCTGCAATTGTAGGTGTTCTGTGGGGAAAATATTTTCTGTATACTGATGGGAGGGATAAGCCTGAAGGTGAACAGAGCTGAAACACTTACCCTGTATGGGATAAAGCATCTTCTTTGGGAGTCTCTGAGCTTCTTGCCTAAAATGTCTCTCAAGCAACTCATTTTTGCACCTCTGGAAAGGAAGAGGAGGATCTGCTGCTCCCTGCAGACTGAGCAATTGTGGATGATGGGCTCTCAGGAGGCAGCATCTCCTTGTCCTTCCTTGACTGTGCGTAGCTGCCAGTACCTAGGCCATGGTGTTGCAAAACACCTGCTGAAGATATTCTGCAGATGCCAGCCTCAGTGAGCTTTTGCCTTGCCATCCCAAAGAATAATGAAACATTTTCATTTAGCTCTGAATTTCTCTTTGATGGTCTTGATCTTTGTTCAGAAGGTATCAATACTACTATCTTTAACAGGGCTTAATCATTGCTGTACCTGAGGCGTGCAAGACCTTAGAGCCTTTTGAACAGAAAGGAAGTCTGTTTTATGCATGCCTCAGACGGCGTTATCCTCTTAGCCAGGCTCCCATGAATACATGCTTTCTGAAGTTGGCAAATTACTTCATTAAATAGACTAGGAATTTATTAAAGATGTTAGAAAAATTACTGTTCTATTGCTTTGTAGAACTCTGCTCCTGTGGCTTTGTAGTTTTTGAAGCTGATGGAAGATGAGAAATTAAAAGATATACAAGTATATGCAGTGCTGTGAGTTGCTCGGAGCAGGAATTCTAATAAGGTGGTGCAAAGTGTGAGCTACTGCCATTCAAACAGGTATGAGAACTAGCTTCAGAGTGGAGGCAGAAATGATGGTTTTTTTACACATTATTTTTGTAGCATGGTTACAGTTTAGGCTTTGACTTATAAGCACAGCTGTTGCTTTGGGCTGCATAGCCCAGAAACTTAAAACTTCTCAATGTTTTTAAGAAAACATTGAGACATTGTCCTTTGCATTCCGTAGGCATTTGACTTCTTCCACAGTAAATACACTTTTTCCCTGTTTAACTCAAACATAGTTATTTGGTGGGATTTTGCCCACTCCTGACAACATATGACAGGGTCTTCCCTAGTCAAGTGGATGCTTCTACAGAGGAGCTCTTTCTGAAGGCAAAATTAATGATGTCATTCTGTTTAATATAAATATCTTTGTCATCTTCCCAAATTGAGTTAGGAATAGCTCTTTAATTATAAACTTGAAGGGTAATCATCCAGATAAGGGTAAGAATTTCACTTGGAGATTAGGTGCTTGCAGTCAATCTGGATTATTATAAATACATTTCATTGTATTGGTTTATACATGGACAAGTCATGTTATTTCCAAGTTTAGTGCATGTGTTGGGACATGACTCTACAGATTCATATATCCGAGTGCACTGTACTGGGCTAAATCAGGTTGTGTCTACTGAGATAGAGAGGAGGGGTCTCTGACACAGGCATAATGATAATATAGTCCACAGTCTCTTGTGGACTATAACAGCAGTAAAGCAGAGGACCAGAAGCTCATGCATCGGCTCTTTTGCAAAGTGTGTTTCATATTTCTGCTATTACAAGCAGTGCTATTAATATTCATGCAACGTTGTCCCACTGTTATCAGAGAGGGTCATTACCACCCAGCATCAAGCCTTAGCTGGATGAGACTCTTCATGAGTCCTGCTAAGTCACCGAGGGCTCCACACTGAACTCTGTTTCTGAAGTCAAGTCCTGCTTAATTGAACTGTAAGAAGCTTTTCTCTTAGAAAAAAATCACATCTTCCCCATATTCTTTCTACAGAAATATAATGAACTGCTTTTGCAGTGTTAATTTGACAGGACATAGGTGACTGTCTTCTTTTCCTCTTTGTGTGTTGCTGTAGAGAACAAAGGGAGGAGCAAGGTATCTCACCGTTTGCTTGGCTGTAAGAAGGGATTAATGGGCTTAAATAGATTAATAAATATAGCCTATGTAAAAAGTCAGATCTTTCCAAGTTATTAAATAGGAGCTCTCAACATTCCAGCTCTAGGGCCAACTGTTGGAACCCATGGTGTTAGTTTAAGAATTAAACTAACTAAACAGTTTCCCAGTTGCTGGGTCCCTAACTAAACAGTTAGTTTTATTCTTAATTTAAAGTACTGTCTGTGCTGCACCCATCTGCTACTGGTGTTTCCTCTGGAATTATGTGCTTAGGACTTAATGTTTGGTTGCTGACTAAAACATCTCCATATGTGTGTTTATATATAATGTATTCTTTAACTTTTTATATAGGTGCACATAGTTTATATTAGACAATCACTTGGTTGGTATCACTACGCTATAGGGAAAAAAAAAGGGCCTAAATTTTGTGTTGTTTCTGTGAACATCAGATGATGTATTTATCCCAAGTTAGGGGCAATATCGTTCCTAAGGGCCAGTAAAAAATGCATGCCTTTAAGAGAGGGCGATGCAGGGGAGCACTTGTTACCCTTCACCACGCTGCAGCTCTGCTGTGCTAGAGACCATTGCGTTCTTGCTTGTACCTGCTCTCCTAGCTATTCCTTTAGTTGGAAAGGGAAGGTAATGTTAGTGTGGAGAATAACACTAACATAGTCTGCCTTTAATTACTCAGTGGCACTTGGACCAGTGGGAGAACACAGTTCAGGTACCCAGAAGATGGATATAGTTGCCCCAGCTGCAGTCTTCCTCAGAGCTCTTCTTTCCAGGTTGGGCCTTGGTTGCCCCCTTTTTCCCACTTTCTCTGCAGCTTCCCTGGTTGTGCTGACTTTCACACCACGCCAACACAGCATGATGTGTTTCTTGAGGCAATAATCTAATTTTAAAGAAATACACTAATTTCAGGACCTGTGTATTATGGTTTTGTCCAGCTGTTGAAGAAACTATTGCTAGACTGTTATCTGCTGCTGGCATAAATAAAACTGTCAGGCTGGCCATGAAAAAGGCTGACTTCTGAAATCTGCCTGTGGGAAAGCCTATGTAAAATCTAGGAAATAAGATGAGAAAGCTTCTTATGAATAGATATTGAACCACCCTGAGGTATCGTAGGAGGAAAATGAGCTCTAACATATGTATTATTGAGCAGCTCACGTCAGCTCTAAATAAGACACTTATCCTTGTGTCATATTTCATTCCATTATGTGATTATTTGGCTAGTGATATGTGGTGAATCTGTTGTTACAGGTCGCAACAGAAGCAACTGGTAAAAGGTTTCTTATTACTGTGTGAAGATCTCATAAATAAATTCTACTGTTTGTGCTAGAATGCATGCTGAACTGATTACTCTTCTCTGTTTGTTTTTAAATATTTAAGGTTACCAAAATCATTAGAAGAAACTATTATTTAGTGTCTCCCTAGCTTTTATCACACTTGTTGCTTCCTTCGAAATTTACTCCTTCTAGAATTTTTAACTACCTTTCACTAACACTTGTGC
>JAUBNY010000645.1:3229139-3243075 GCA_032275445.1 Crypturellus soui | reverse complement strand
AAACGAGATTTGAACCATCTCGGCAATGAATGGCAGCTGGTGGGAAGAGTTTGGGAGCAAGGAACTTTTACACTACCTGATTAAAAGTGAACTCAGGCCAGACTGCTGTATATTTTATCTCTCTTTCCAGGGAAAATTCACTGACATCCCCATGGGTGACAAGCAAAACTTGTTCCCAGGCTCAGCACAAAGATTAGTGTTTTTTCTGTTGTTGTTTTTAATCTACTTTTTCAGTTGAATTAGGGGGAAAAAAAGTTTTCTTTTAATCAGCTGTAGTTTGACTATAACTCAAGTAGTAGATGGTGGGACTGAATTGCTCTCTTAGGAAGCTGGATGGATTGCTGTTTTGGGGAAAGAGGCTGTGTCTTGGAACACTTTGTAAGACACAAATTAGTGGAGTAATTTTAATAGGTGCTAGGTACTCTTCAGGGAGCCCATCCAGTAACAATCCATTAATTTCTGAGGAGCTCTAGTTGTTACCCTTATACATAATGGATGACAAGAGGATGTGCATGAGCAGCTCTGTATTTCATGTGTCCCTGCATTATTAATGCAAATATGGATCACTAAGAGGGACAAACTGCTCCTTCCACGTTGTTTCCTCCCATTGCAGGGTACAGCAAAAGCAGCCACGCATTCAGACACTGGTGTCCTTTACATGTTGGTACCTGCCTTGAAAAAGGGGTGGATGGAAGCAGCCATGGCCTGGGTCTGCAAATAGGAAAAACAGTTGGATTGAAAACTTGTTATTAATATTTATGAAAAAATAAGCATTAAGGAATTCTTTAATTTTTTATACGTTGTACTGTCTCTCTTGTTGCTGCCTGCATTTAAAAATCTAATGAATTTATTTATGTTACTCTTGGTATTTACTTAGGTCTGGTTTGATACTAACTCATGCCCATTGTTTGTGTTCTTGAGTGCATTTATAACAATGGAAATTACATCAGATCTATAAATGAACTATATCAGGCTGTAACAAAGATCAGTTCCCTGACTGTCAAACACAGTTATCACTGTTGTTTTGATTTATTTTGGTACTCTAGTTGCTTTATGGGTAAATGGAAAGGTTGTCCCAAATCTTCTGAATTTAACAGCCAAAGACCCAACCCTCGATGCTGGCTTGCGTGGACATGCTGATGCCATCAGAGATTAGGGTCCAGCTGCTTGTGACCATAGGTGGTTCTGGAAACTCCCTTTGACTTAAAGAACATCAGAGTGGATCGATTGGTGAGAAATGGGTAGAACACTACAATATTAAAGATGATGAGGTAAAGATGAATAGGTAATGAGTTATACAGAAACACTGTACACCTAAAGGACCCAAACACCCTACTGGGAGCGCTTTCTGTTTTCTGAGAAAACGCTTGTCCACTTCAATTCCCTTATGGTCAATATGATGCTCCAGAGAAGCTTGGAGAGAGGAGGAGGGATCCTGGCTTTGCAATGAAGGGTGTTGCTCATTACCAACAAGATGAAATGATGCAGTAGATTCAGGTTAACCCTGTGGCAGAAGCCTGACAAAAGCAGAGCCTTCAGCCCTGCATGAAGGATCTCGGGGCATCAGAATATTTATTTCCTAGCATGACTTTGGGTTCAGGAGTTTGAAAAAGACGACTGTTATTTAACAGCCCGTCATCATTGCCAAATTTCTACAGAGAAAACACCAAATTTTGAACCGTATCCCTGGTTATTTCTATATCTATCAGAGGGAACAGGGACTATGGATCCTTCCTAATTCCTGGTAGGACGTGGAGACTGCCTTAATTTCTCTACTCACAAACCTGCACTGTACATCTACAAAAAGCAGAACAAAACTGTCCTCTAGAATAATATTCTGATATGTAAAAGGTATATGTTCTATAAATTTACTTCTTAAATATCATACTTATTTCTGATTTAGCAAAATATTCAGCTGTACTTAACTTTTTGGCCAAGTTAGTACTTGCAGCATATCAGCAGTACCATTTACCTGCCTCAAATAAAGGCACACACTGAACTGCTAGTGCTGCTCTATGCTCTAAATTCAGCGGGGATGTTAATGAACATATACTCCTGTTTATTTCCCCCAAAAGAACTTCCTTCATTACAAAGCTGGAATGGTAATTTTCAGTGTCTGAGAAATGGTTCTGGATGTTGTTTTTCTTCCCATGTTCTCTTCTTCTTTTTTTTTTTTCCAGTTTCTTTTTGTCTCTGAATCTTGGGTTTTAATACACAAGAAGCCGCAGCTGTTTCATCTCTCCAGATCTGCATTCCAGGCACAGCATCACCTCCGAATCTGTGGAAAGTGCTAAAGAGGGGAAAAACAAACAACCCCAAAGCATTCTTCCCACTGTGCCTGATTAGAGGTTTTGAGTGATTGAACTTGATAAGCTCTGTTCCATCCATGCTGTCAAAGAAAGCTGAACAAATGAAGGCATTTAGTTTGATTTTTCTTCTAATTAAAGTAATGGTGAAGCTTGTTTATGCTGCAGCTGGTCTCCTGTTGCTCCTGTAACCGGTAAAAATAGACTAGTTGTTCATTCTGATTTCCACAGTGGCCTGCTCTCTGTAGAGCATTTTTTGACTGCTGTTGATCAGTGTATAAGAGCTGTCTGTCTAGTGCCTGTAAGAAAAGTGTGTGTGTGGTGGAGTTATTTTTGTGTTGCTTCTGTGTGACTGGAAGTGTCAGCATTTAAAATAAAAATAAAAAAAAATAGCTGTTAGTTGACATGTAAGGAAGCAAATCAGGAAGAACGTAAAGGACGCTCATTTATAGTGCCCTGTCCTGTGGTGAAAATTGTGTGAGTCCACAGGTGAGCAAGATGATAAAAGTAAATGCCTGCCAGGATCTTCAGGCTTGCTGGGTAGAGAGGATAGCAAAGGAGCACATAAGACATGTTTGCACTGGTCTCATTCAGAAATGAGCAGAAGTTTTGGCAAGACAGCAAGCAGGCATGTGGAGTAATTCTTAAATATTCAGAAGAATTTTAGCCTCTAGTATTTTCAAGACAATTCTCAGAGGCAAATTCTGGTCTACTATACTAGAGCAGTATTAAAAGTGAGTTCCACACAGACCCATTACTAACTTGGGCAAATTTGTCCTGCTTTTCTTAACATGCAGGGACTTAGCTCCAGAGTTGTCTCAGACTAATCATAATATTCAGGTAATGATATTTGCTTTTTAAGACCTGTTTCTCCTCCCTTGCTTCCAACAGGGAAACTAAAGGGTGACTTAGTGAATAAATGGACACGAGACTTTGTCAGCTGTAGGCTAGTGGAATATTCTCACTTCTTACAGAAGGAAGTAGAAAGGATTCTGTTATTATAGCATTTAGATGCGCAATTTTAAAATAATTTAGTTGTCCTGCTCTTAAAAATTGTTTTAAATTCATTTGTTAGTTGAGAGTAATCGTGATAGTGTGCTCAGAATGGGGAAAATAAAAGATGGAAATATAAGGGTACTCTTAAGGTGAAAGGGACAGGGACATCTGTAAGACATTGAATAGTGGCAGTTTTAAGGTCAGGTCCTGCCTTCCTTATTTATGTTAAATCTTGCTAAGGGCAATGATGTGTTATGTTAAGCAAAGAGTTTGGGAATCATAGTCAATATGTCTCTATAGCCAGGCACGTGGGAGTATTTTCTAGCTCCTGGCTCAGTGCTATCTGATGGTGTCCTGAGTGTTTGCTAGAAAATAATTTGGGTTTGCATCACTCTTTATCTCTTTTTTTTTGATGCTAGATACAGGGAGAAACTGGAGAGTAACAAGCATCTGACAAGACCAGAATGATCTCCTCTGGCACATGGGCTTCTTGCTTTGCACTGAGGCTGTGCACTGCTTAACGAGTACTTTATGAATTGCTGAGTAAAGGAATTTACTTCTGAAAACTATGTTACCACAGGCAAGAAAGTTTTGAGTTTCTCTAGTTTCTCTGCTAATGGTATCAAACCTTGGTTGCAGGTGAAGTAAAGGAGAGGTGATGGGTATGGATGGGACTCTGATCATATGCAAAAGAAAAGTAATCATTCAGCATCCATGTTCAGACGTATGCTGGTGATATAAGCAGTTTGCACAGAGGCAGAAGCACAGGTTTTGAGGACTTCAGAATTTATCTGACAGGAAATGCATGGTGGGTTTTGGATGAAATGCGGAATATACTGAAATAGATGATTCACTGACTTCAGCTCTTAGATTTATTTCTTCATCTTGTTTGGTATGTAGAGCAGGGTATACAAAAAGTAACATACTACTGCTTGGCGGCAGGAGTCTGTGTACACACTGTTATTCCCATTGTAAATCCTGGTGGGTTGATTCGAACAGAATTGACATTATTGTGAGTGAGAGCTGTGACAAAATCTGTCAGGATCAAGCTCTTCCACCCATGTTTACAACATTTCTTTAATCACAGTTGTGAACAGGACTACTTATTCTACCTGGACTAGAGCAGTTTATTTTGAAAAATACTATCTTAAAAACGCCAGTGTTTCATTTTTGCTCTGAATTGTGAGGCACTAGAAAAGTTTGCCAGTCCTGAATCTTTTCAAATATTATTGTTACATTAATGCTGACTTGCTCGCTGGTGAACGATGGATGCTTTTAAGGTTCTACCTATTAAAACTACTGCGCAGATGGTTAACCAGCAATCTATTACAGTCCTTATTTTCAGAGGCATAACGCACTAGATACTTGCAAGGGCTGTCAGGGTATTACGTTAATATGATACACTGTAAGCTCTGTAGTTAGCACTGTGGCATTCATAGCAATTAATATTATTTAATGTGTGGCTATTTCCATGCCTTTTTGGCACAAGAATTGTATTGATTTTAAAGTCCTATTTCACTTGAGATTTGTGTGTGTGTGTGTGTGTATTTTTTTTTCCTCCCCATGTTCTGGATCTAAAAAAGGGAATTAACTTCATGCATGGTTAAATATAATGATGTGTTAGTAACATTAGTAATGCTACTGCTAAGCTAGTGAGTGGACTAGCTCATTCCTAATGAGAATCCTATTGATCATAATGGGCTGGGCAAAATACAAATTGCTGAGCTGCAAATGTAAAAAGAGCAAATTAGAAATATGAATGTACTTTTTCTTTTTTTTAAATTCCAAAAAAAAAGTCTTTGCACACCAAAGTACTTAGCAATAATTTTGTAAGAAGGTCAGATCTAAAACTAAGCGGGACTGCATTTGCTTTGGCCTTTGTTACTAAAGGTGCTTGGAATGCTCTCTTAATTTTCTCAGTATTTTTTCTTGGTACATTGTAAGGTTTAGACTTCTATTATTTCCTTTAGTCCTAGTTGAGTAAAACTAAAAGTGGTCTGATTTTTTCAAGCCTTGTGTGATTTTTGAAATATTAGAAAATGAGAAGCAAATTGCAGTCCTCACTTTGAATTAGGCCACATCCTTAAATATCAGCCTTGCTTCACAAAATTGCTTTAAAGGAAGGTTGGACTCAGGCCTGAAACTGTACATGAAAATATGATCATTGAATAATTTTGGCTCAGTAATATTACAGTAATATTTTAATAATAGTTTATTTTTTCTTTTCAGTGATTTTTCTTATATTGTTCTCTTACAAAGCTAGGCCTTGTTAACAACCGGAAGTGTATGTTCAGCCCATCAGCTGTGAATTCAAGAGGTAGGCGAAGTTGTATGTTCCTGTTGAGGAAAGGGTTTGAAATAAGAGAACAGCTAATTGTTGAGGGGCTGGGAGCAGAGATATGTGGAAAAATATAGAAAATGCATGTGGCAAAAGTAAGGCCAAGTTGGCAAAGTGTAATGAAGAGTTAAGGTAGCTCTTGCGTCTTTACAGTTTCTTTGACATCTCTTCAGCCATTCTGCCCTCAAATTACTGGTAGTAACTTTAATAATTAATTGCTTGTTAAATCTTGGCACATGGAGTGTTAAGAAAAGACTTAACACATATCACTGTACATAATTATAGTGCTAGTGCTCCTATGCCTACTTGGTATTTTTCTATAACTATGTGAAAAATGTCTCATGGCATTTGAATAAAGATTAGTAACAGAATGAGGAATAGTGTGATTTCACATCCAATAAGTGCATAGCTGTTTATTTAAAACAGAAGTATATTACACAGATTTCACTTACATAAAAATGAGCAATTTTATGTAGAGAACTTTGAATAGATCTTTCTCTTCAGAATATAAAAAATCCCTACAAATTTCCAGAAAGGAGCATGTGATCCCATGTATCTTTCTACCATTTTTTATTCTGTTGTTCTAATTAAGAAGATAATTAGGATAAGATAGAACAAAATAAAGTGGAATAGCAGAATTTGACATGCACTAAACCTGGGAAAGAGAAAATTTTCAAACTGGAAAAATGTTGAGTGAAATTTTTGAGATTATTAAGGACCTGAAATGTAAGAAATACCTCAGTGATGTGAAAAAGAAGGGAATTAAAAAACTCAAGTAGTTTTTAAAGCGAGAGATGCCTAGGAGTCTTCAGATACTTGGCTGGCATCTGATATGCCAGATTTACTAGCTGGAGTGTAAGAACTGCAATTATCAATTAGGTGAAAATTGAAGTTACTAATCTAGAAAATCATAAAGAATCCATCTGTTTGCTCCTTTCTCCTCACGAAAACCTGCCTCTCTAGTTATTTGCTATGTAGTTTGACCACTAGAAAAGCAACAGTCAGTAAGTCTTCATAGGATATTGCTTTCCCATAGTGTATTCAACATCTTTACTAGGCATTTGGCTGTGAGTTTATACTTAAGGTGTCCTCTGATATTAGTACAATGTTAGTTTTTCTTTTTTTCCCCCCAATGGAAAGTTAATGACATGCACTGAGCACTTCCTAATCAGGTAGGAAATGTTAGAACAATCTTAGCTATGTAACTGCTATCTGCTGAGAGGTGTTTTTTTATGTTCCACAAAACCACACGGTGTGACTCTGATAGATGGACTAATATTAACTGAGGAGTTTTAAAGTGAAAAGTCAGGATGTAATTTGAAATAAAAGTCCCTAGGTAGACATAGGAGAACAATGATGACTTACTAACCAGAAGTGTAGGGAAAACTGAAGAACCAAGAAAAAGTGAAGTCCTGTCCTATAGTTATGAAAACATATTCATTTTCTTGAAACAGTATATGTGACAATTGGAGACAGAGTTGAACAAAACCCCACATGTGATAACCCAAGAACTTTGGAAGTAAAGTTTGGATCCACAGAGGGAAATTCAGGTAGAAACTTCATGCCGACTGGCCTTATCTGGAATGTGTAGGAATGCCTGAAAATCTTGATTTTTACCCTCTAAATTTTAGGTCTTGCTGAAGATATCTCCACTTAACGCTGAAGGTCCCTAAGACAATAGTGAAAACTGAATCCCAGGTTGGTTGAATAAGCATTCAACAATTATTTTTAGTTTGAGATGTTTAAGGAGGAAGAAGAAATCTGATGTTTTATCCTGTCATAGGGTCAAGAACCAGCTGCCAAAAGATGACATGAGCTGTACAGTTTGCTTTTAAAAGGCAGTGTTTTGACATCAGTTCTGCAAAAGAATGAAAAATAGCACCTAAATATACCAACAGGTAGTCTTAAGCAGAAAAATGATCTTGTGAAAGAGATTTTTTTTTTTATACAAACCTCTTTGGGTGCAGCTACATGCTTTATGGAATATAATAAATGTTTATTAGTGAGCAGATTGACGACGTAGTCTGGCCAAAGTGTCTAGGTTGCTTATCTCACTTGTGCACCATCAGTAAAAATTATTAACCACCTCCTGAATGTTGAACCTTTATAGCTGGTGATATGTGAGCTGGTAAAATCCCAAGTGGGATTTGCAGGGCTGAATGTTAGCAAACACATTTATTTTTACTTGTAAACTGAGAAGAATTTAATCTGGAAGTCAGAAAGAAATGAGCATACAGGCATACTATGCCAGTTTACAATGCAGTATTTCCTAGCAGGGCCAGGAGTTAGGTATTCATTTAATGAACTCTTGTGGCAAAATAGAAATAACAGAAGCCTGCTGCTTTGGTGACTTTTTTTATTTTTTTTATATGTATATATAAAATATATATTCCTATTACTATTTTTTAGAAATACTTTTTCAAGAAATAATGAATCTCCTAATGCCTTCTTGCTTTTGGTTTTAAGTATCCGAGACACTCCTTAAGTTGACTCTAGCTGATGTGATATAACAGGCATAACGCAATTACCGGATCCATCCTACCAGAAGTAGGATGAGAGACTAAAACTTCTTTGAAGTATATGAAACTACTGCAGCATAAGGTCTGACTAGAATTTTAAGCATTTTCAAGTTTCTTCCTGTTATTTTAAACTCCTACCTTTCCATTATTTCTGGGGAGAAAAAAAAAAGGGCAGGGGGAGGGGTAACGATTTAAAATACAAAATACCTCCTTTAACCCAGGTACTAAAGAGAAGCACTAAAAACTTGTAGTCTGCAATAATAATTACATGCTAGTGACTCTCCAGAGTCAGATTCACAGATAATGGTCTGGAAGCAGCTATTAGTGAAAAATATTTGAAATGTCCAATGTGCCGTTGCACTGAAAGCAAATGAATGTAGCAGGTTGGCTGAAATACTATTAGGTGTATAATAATAATAACAATAATAACTAAAGAAAAAAATCCTTCATTTAAAACATCACCACGTGACAGGGCACAATTATTAAAGCCTTAGTTACAGCGAGGCCAAGATTACACGTGCTCTTCATTGCTCTGTGAGCAGACAGGCAGTTTGATCTGAACAAATTGTTAAGTGGGAGCGAGAGCGGCAGGGGCAGCCCTAGCCCGAGCAATTCTTGTGACAAAGAGCATAGAAATCCTTCTTTGAATATGAAATCAGCTCTCTTGGGTTATCTCAAAGGCAAATGTTGAATGTTGCTCTGTCAGCAGTGCCTCTGTAATAAACCTGGAGGGTTTGGAGAGCCTGATGTTTTATTTCTTTCTCAGTGTGCTCGTGAAGCCCTTCCACTCAGTCCCAGCTCTGGAGAATATTTAACGGCCTCTACCAAAGCGAGGCGGTTTTATACCACCAAATCTACCTAACATGTACTCAGCAGTATTAAATGAGTTGGCTAAAAGGCACCCTGGGCTATGAATATTTATTTTCAATAAATATTGTACCTCAGTGGATGGTTTGGAAGGATGAAAGGAAGGTAGCGTGCTAATATTTAAAAGTGATAAATGTAGCAGCGCAGGTAATTTTAGCTTTTTTTTGCCCCACACCAGAGTAATTAGAGTGGCTCTCGGGTTTTGGTTATTAAAAAGCAAGGCAAGGTGCTAAAAGAAAACTTTAATTATTATGACCCTGAGGCTACTCTTCAATCTGTATCTTTGCAAAACAGATTACTTCTGTTAGTGCGGGATATGAGAATTGCTCGATGAGTGCAGTGGGGTGAGACCGCGTTGTGGTGCCGCTGCTCTCCTCAGGCTTCCTCAGCCTTCCTGGCAGAGGGGAGCCAGTGCCCACCCCTCCAAGCACAGAAGTGAAACTGCAGTGGAGGAAACAGCACATATGGGCAGTCCCGTGAGGTCCCAGGAGCATGATCTTGTTCTTGGACCTCTGGTGTCTGGGGTTTCGACGGTTGCGGCTGCGGTAACAGATTACAGATCTCTTCTGCTGAGGAGAGCAGAAATGGGGTTTAGCCTCAAGTTTCTGGGCTGCAGGGGGGCAAGAGAAGCTTGTTGAAGTCTGGATAATGGAGTAGTCTTAAGCCTTGAGGTGGAAAGTGTCAACCACCCACATTTGTATAAGGAATAGTTAAAACTATTAGCAAATAATATAATTCACAAGCAGGGGGAAAAAGTATCCTGATGTACGCTCGGCTCTTCCCTAGCAGGAGCTGAGGAAGCGAGGGCTTATTTTCTGCTTTTTGTGTTTTGCAGGTGTCGTGGTGGTGCAGTTTTGCATTCTGTGCCGCATTCCACAAAACTCAGTGTGCCACACAGCGTGATACAGGACACTGTGACAGGTAACATGAAACATGTGACATGGGATGTGCTGTGACACGCAAGGCATAGTGACCCCTGATCTGTGACACATCACAAGATCTAGTCAGACCTTATGCTGCAGTGGTGGAGGATGCGGTGGGACTGAAGGGAAGCCTCCGCTGAGGCTGAGGCTTGCGCAGGCCTCGAGCTGCCCTGTGGATGGCCCCTGGCGCCTGTGCACGCGCGGTCAGGCCACGGGGCAGGACTGGGCAGTTTTGCAGAGCACCGGGTGCTTCGTCACACCCAGGACGGAACAATCTAGCAGCTCCCCGGTGGGGGCCGCAGCGGGTTGCACCGGCCAATCCGCGGCCCCATCCGGGAGCGCAGCCAATAAGAACACTGTGCTAATGGTTCCCCACCAATCCCTTGTCTCCCTCCGCCCATAGTCCCTCCTGCCACTGTCGGTATAAAAGTTAATGTTCCTCCTTAATAAAGTTGTCGGTTGAGATTGGCGGGAGATTGTGCGTGTGGGACCCCACAGGTGAGGAAGCCGGTTCCCTGGGGTAAGAAAGAGTCATGTCGGGAGCGGCAACTGCTAACCCGGCGGCGCGCGCGGCGACACGTGGTGACCCCGACATGATTCCGCTTGCAAGGGATCGGCAGCTCACCTTCCCCTGCCCCTTCCGGCCTGGATTTCTGACTCCGCCGGACGAACGCTGTGGGAGCCATTGGGGAGAGGCGATTGGGTCCTGCGTATCCAAATCAGCATCTCTCAGGTCTGCTCAGAAGCCTTGGGCCTACTCAGGCCCCCACTAGATCCACCCTACCATGGGGGTGGTGTGTGGTGGGGGGGCAGCCCGTTAGTCAGAGGCACATGGGGCTCCAGGCAGGAACCTGTAACCACGCTGGGGGCGGTAGTTGCGGGGGTAATACCTTAGCGGGGACTGAGGGAGGCCTAGGGTAAGCCTCGGCTGGAACCGGGGGAGGTCCCAATACCCACACCGCGAACTCCCCGTGGTATGGTTTGCACCCCATTTTGGCCGGAATGCTGAATGGGTGAGCCGTGGCTCCCAGGCTGCTGCAGGGCAGTCGGCCTGTCCTCCTGGTGGAGGTTGTGGGAGACCCCTAGGGGCTGGTCCCCAATGATGGGATAGTAGGGGAGATTGTGCGGCAGGGGCCCTATCGTGTCCCTGTTAGGACTTGGGGGTACCTCCCTATCGGAGGGGGCCCCTGCACACATATTACGTATGTCTGCCTGTATTTTATACATAATTGTGTTTAATCATGTGTGTATTTATATATATTTATTTAATTTATAATTGTTTTTACCTTTTAGGCCAGTCTAGGTCCAGGCTTTAGTAGCAGGAGCTGGTGCCCAGCGGGGCCCGAGCTGGAGTCAGGAGCGTGGGCCGAGACGGGCCAGACCCTTCATTCACATGTGGGTGGGACATGAGGTGGCCATGCTGGGTCCAGGCCCGGAGCATGGGCTGGTGTCACCAGGACATGGGCCGAGGTGGCTGCCCTCCCATTCATATGTGAATGATAATATACGGGTGATTTTACATAATTATGTATTTATTTATTTAATGGGTTCTTCCTGTGGAAGAGACACCCAGTTGTTAGGTTGCTGTCATTATAGACAGTGTGCCGGATACATAACATGCCATTTTCTTTTCTCAGTTTTGAGAATGAGATGGCACAGCACGTCCTAGTACGGTTCCTGGATCGGAACGCCCCAGGGATGAAGAAGGACGGAATCAGCGACCTGCTGATTTGCCTTGAGAGCTGGGGCAGTTCCCTGACAGGGAATGGATCACTCTCCCTGAGGGGTGGCGTCAAGTGGGCATGCTATTTGAGGGTCGAGCTAAGGGCACTAGGAGAGAGAGGGCTAGGGTGAGCGCGTACCGCGATCTAATGGCGACTCTTGAGGCTCAGCAGGCCCTGGAGCAGGTGGAATGGCGGAACTACCGTCGGCAGGAGACCGTCTCCTCGGCAGCAAGGGGGCAGGCGTAGAATGCAGGTGTAGGGATGGCAGCAGCCGCTGCCGGAGCGCTCAGCCAGCTTTCACCCTCTATTCCTTGGCATGACAACCCGCCGCGGCTCAGGGACGTTGCCCAACCCGGACCCGGCCGCAGACCTGACCATCAGCTGCATGACCATCAAGGGATGTGCCGATGCCGGTGACCTCACCACCATCTTGCTCCAGCGACCTGGGACAGCTTCAAGGAGCGCCGCCCTGCCCAGGAGCGTCCCTATCTACGGCTCCGCCCCAGGGGATGGGGCCGATGCGGGACGCCCCTCCTCTCCAAAACCCAACGCTCTCAACTCCTCAATCGCCCACCGCGCCACTCCAGGTGGCGGTATAGGGGGAATGGGATCCGGGACCCAACGGGGAACTGTATTGTATGAGGGCTCTGTCAATGGCACGGGCGTGCAGATCAACCCACCGGATGTGTGGGCTGAGTTAACGAAGCAACAGCTGCTCGATGGGGATTGGCCCTTCTCTGGGGGTCACTGAGGGAGCTTAGTGCTTTCCCAGTGATCCACTCAATTGAAGCCGATGGGCGGCTGTTAGCAATGTTTCAGCCGTTAGACTTTAAGGTGTTAGAAAAGATCAGGGGGTTCGTAGACCAACATGGTCTTAATAGTGAACCAGCCCGTCAACTATTGACATATTTATTTGACACCCACTTAGTGTCCCCTTTTGACTGTCGTGGGTTGGCAAGGCTTATCTGCACCCCCGCTCAGTACCTTCAGTGGGAGTGGATCTGGGAAAATGATTGCAGACAAATTGCAAGCCTTCCCAGAGCTCCCACTGATGGGTTGAGCGGGGTTGAATTGGACATGCTGATGGGTTGGGGTGCCTATGCAGACAAGACCCAACAGCTGCAGTTTCCAGCTGAGATCCACAGGGCTGCGGCGGAAGCAGGAGAACGCCAATTGTAAGACCAAGAGGATTATCAGCACGCTTCCCGCAAAGGCCTCGGTTGCCGAGATGCTGGAGAGGGTAGCAGGGCTAGGCACCCAGAAGCAGTACGCGCTTTTAGCCAAGGCCTTCTCTGAAAGGGGTAGACCTTTGGCTCAAGGCGACAAACGTTATGTTGTCCACGGTTTCTGTATTGGCAGCACTTACCACAAAAGGACAGGAGGCCCCACAAACGGTCCCTGTGTGTTATAAATGTGGGAGGCGCGGCCATTTTCAGAAGCAGTGTCGGGTCCTTTCCAGGCAACGTGGCCCTTGCCGGCGTTGCTCATTTCTTGTCGACCAGTACTCCGAGTCGGGTAACGGGGTAATCCTGCGTCGAGGATGGGGAGCTCCTGCAACTTCCGGGAGTCTCGGAATTGACCTGGCAACATCAGTAGACGTTGCTTTGATCAATTCCCGACCGCAGGCGGTGCCCACAGGCTGGCGCAAGCCTGACGACAACCTGGGGGCACTTATTTTAGGTCGATCCTTGGTGGGATTATTGGGACTTGTGGTTTTGCTGGGGATAATCGATGCGGACTTCACAGGGGAGGTCAAAATTGTGGTTTACACCCTCCAACCACCTGTTGTGGTACGCACTGGAAGTCGCCTGGCACAGCTTGTCCTGCTTACCAATTTGTTGAAAATGATGTCGCTGGGGGACCGATTGAGGGGCGATCAGGGTTTTGGATCATCTGGACCCGTAGCATGCCTTTCCTGGCACCTGAAGGCTCGCCCTGCTCTGAGGGTCACATTGGCCCACAGTGGGGAGCGATTCTTGGTGGAGCTGTTCATGGATACGGGCGCCGACATTACCACGATTGCCCGGGATGTGTGGCCTCGTCATTGGCCTTTGAGATCCGCCGCTGGTGGCCTTACTGGCCTGGATGGCATGGCTGCAACCAGGATCTCCATACATCCCGTGCATATCATGACTGAGTGTTGGAGGTTAAAATAGGGGGTTTTTAAAGCTTCATTGGGTATAATGGTGACCTTTGCTTGACACTGCTTGTGGGCATGCGCAGTGGGTGTCTGTACAGGGGGGTCCCTGTGTCCCCTGCACAA
>JAUBNY010000645.1:3212862-3228595 GCA_032275445.1 Crypturellus soui | reverse complement strand
TGGGAGATCTTCGGCAGCTGTTTGGCAGCCACTAACTTCGTCTTGCAGTGGTTTAAGGCCGACTTTCGCCTTAGTCCTGGGTTTCCTGTGTTATACAATTGGGCTAATTGGGGCTCATCGGGGGCTGCATGAGATCACTAAGCGCCCGAACATGTGGGTCCAATGGGCAGAATCCATAAACCAATCGTCCTTTCGCTTGGGCCTGCAGACAGCTGCAGACCCTTTTAAAACTTGTTTGATCGGGGTACCCTACTGGAGTAAGGGGGATTGGGCAAATTGGACGACACCATCGGTAACGGATTCTGTCATTGTTCAGGCCTGCACGGTCCAAAGGCAGCGCGCTGGAGTTAGCTTGAAGGATTTGACACAGGCCCGCTGGTATAAAACGGGGACCAGACGGGGAAGAAGGAGCCCTGTAAAAGACATCTGCTATGTATATATAGGCATAGCTTCCGGGTTGACCACCCAAGTCCTCAATGTCACCTTGTTGTCCCCACCAGAGCAGCTTGACTTGTGTGGCTCTGTTCCGGGAAGGACTGGTTGCTTCTATTTCTCCGCTTCGCAGGCTGGTCCCACGGAGGCAGCTGAAAACAATAATTTGGGCCCAGAAAACATCAGTTGCGCTGCCACGGAAATGAGTTGTACTGGTTTCCTCCCATTATGATCCAATGGGGAGAGAAAGGAAGCGCCACGATGGGATGGATCAATGTTTCATTTGACGGAGACCTAGAGGGCTTTTGTGATGGGGTGGTCTTGCCTGACATGAAAACTGAAAACGGTACTTGGCAGATGCTTCTCCCTTTGGTTCCCACCAGCGGCAAAAATTGGGCCTTACCACCGGGCATATTTCTGATATGCGGACAGAGGGTGTGGCAAGGGTTCCCTGCAAATCTAGAAGGGGGACCATGCTACTTCGGTAAACTGGTTTTATTTGCCCCCTCTTTACATGATGTCTGCAATTGGACCGGCTCCTCAAGCCGCACGAAAAGAGATGTAACAACAGAGGTCTTAGGACCTGACTGTGATGGTAACGTTAATCTATACAGCAAGATGAAAAACCTCTTTATGAGCCTGTTCCTCAGCCCCTTCTCAGCCATGAGGGCACATGCCAACCTACAAGCACTTGCTTGCTGGGCAGGGAGAGAACTTAACATCACATCGAACATCATATCCGATCTCCTTGAAGATCAAGAAGGTCTGCGAAAAGCAGTCCTTCAGAACCGGGCTGCCTTGGACTTCCTGCTCCTCGCTCACGGTCAAGGGTGTGAGGAGTGGGAGGGTCTATGCTGCCTTAATTTAAATGACCACAGCTCCTCCATTCACCGACAACTACAGCAGCTGAGGTCAGCATTTCAAAAAATAAGAATGGACAAAGGCAGCCTGGATGAATGGCTCAGCGGGCTGGGCTTGAGGGGTTGGCTGGGTGACCTGGCAAAAGGAGCGGCTCTAATTCTGATAATGATTTTAATGTCTCTGGCAGTTCTGAGCTGTGGTTGCAAGGTTGGCTCAAGGGCAGTCTCTCAGATTGGTCTGCCAGCCCTATATGACGGTGAACTTAACAAATAAGGAACCAGCTCAGAATCTCGACTGTAAATAGTTTTCGTTAGTAATTTCGGTTATTGTGTAACGCCTTCTGATTAGAGTCAAGCCTCGTGCCCCTGGCAGAAAACCAGGGGAGTTACCTTGTTGTGCTGTTGCAGGGTCCCGCAGTTTGTCTTTTTTGTTTGTTGTTAGCGTTAGTTCATTGTGTTACATTTTCCCTTCTTTTAAAGACAATGAGGGAGATGTTGGAGGATGCGGTGAGACTAAAGGGAAGCCTCCGGTGAGGCTGAGGCTTGCGCAGGCCTCGAGCTGCCCTGTGGATGGCCCCTGGCGCCTGCGCACGCGCGGTCAGGCCACGGGGCAGGACTGGGCAGTTTTGCAGAGCACCGGGTGCTTCGTCACACCCAGGACAGAACAGTCTAGCAGCTCGCGGGTGGGGGCCGCAGCGGGTCGCACCGGCCCATCCGGGAGCACAGCCAATAAGAACACCCTGCTAATGGTTCCCCACCAATCCCTTGTCTCCCTCCGCCCATAGTCCCTCCTGCCACTGTTGGTATAAAAGTTAATGTTCCTCCTTAATAAAGTTGGCCGTTGACCCTGATTGCTGTGGGATCATTTTGTCGGCCGTCCGGGTGCTAAGGCCCAGGTTGAGGTGACCTTGGGTGCAGAAGGTAATATTGATCTCCCTGTGGTGCACCCTAGACGGTCTCTGCACCTTGGGTGGTTTCACTGACCCGACTTGGCAGACCCAAGAGACAGCCCCGCAGCAGCGTCGTTCCCCTTCCAGCCTGCAACGGGAGATTGTGGATACAGGACCCCACAGGTGAGGAAACCAGTTCCCCGGGGGAAGAAAGAATCACGTCGGGAGTGGCAACCGCTAACCCGTCGGCACGCGCGGCGACACTGCAGTAGTTTCATATACTTCAAAGAAGTTTTAGCCTCTCATCCTACTTCTGGTAGGATGGAACCAGTATTTGCAACAAGTGAAATGACAGGAGACAGGCAACAGGATGTGACATGACATGGTGTCCCACGATGGGACATGTAACATAGCATGACGCAACATATGACATTACGTTATACAAAACATTACACACTGACACATAACATGGGCCATGACATGGAAAGTGACAAGATATGTGTTGTGGGGCACAACATTACATACCACATGTGACGTGATGGAGCGAGTGCCAGTGCAGCACCCACTGAGAAAGGTGACATAGCCCCTTTGATCTGAACACATGTGCAGCACATGTGATGAGAGCTGCCATACACAACGTGAAGAGACATGGTGGTGTATATAAGATGCCACAGATACAGAGATAGGAGATATGATGAGACATGCAGAATGGGATACAATGTGCAACTCAACATGCTGTGATACATCCTACGCAACACATGACATGTGACACTTGAGGCATGGGGCACAAAATGATACCTAATACCACAGGTAATGATGTCACATGTGACAAGAAGTCACATGTGATGTGATGCCACATGTGACATGTCATATGGCCTGACAGGCAACATAACGTGTGATGTGACATGCAATGTGTGATGCCACTCCTGATGTAGCATGGAACACATAACATGAAGAGATGTGACACAACACACCATGCTACATGTGATATGACGTGCATTGAGACATGTGACGTGACATGGAGCAGGCCACATGATGTGCACACGTGACGTGCACAACACATGTTACAACATGAGCTGACATCCAGCAGTAGTAATTTTTGTCCTGGTTGAAGAGCTAGAGCAGTCTTTACCTTGTTGCTTCCTTTCTTGGGGATCTTATTTTAGAATTTTACCTATTTGTTCTGTTCTGCCCTGTTTTCTTAAGGATGCTTTAAGAATTACTTTCTTGAGAGTGTTTCAAGTACCATTTATTTTGCCTTCACTGTAACCACTGGCAATCAATTTCTAATTTGAAAATCCTTTTGTTTACTGGAGAACACTGTCAGTCTGTTTTTGAGCAAGAATTGCAGGTGAAGTTTGATTCCCAGTCCAATTATAATACCCAGGCATCTTTGTAACACTCCTTCGACCTGACAAAAGAAGAATCTTGCTAAATCTTGACATTCAAATCAAATAATTTATGATTAATGGAAAGAATCAACAAGAGGACTGAACTGCAGAGAAGGCTCTGTCTGACAGTGCTGCAACAAATGCACTTGTGAGCAGTGTTTTGTAATGCTGCTAGTGGGACCACTGCTCTGCCCCACTCAAATAAATTAATGAGAGAGCTTTAGTGAAGAGAACAGGGGATGGTACCGAGCACTGTTTTCTAACTCGGCAACACAGAAACCCATTTCTGTTGAATTTGGCAGCTTCCCTATGTGGGTTAGCGTTAAGAGCCTGTCCATCTGACCCCTTCAGCTAAGGGGGAGCAACACAATGTCTAAAAATCAGGAAAGATCTGTTCAAGCATTCAGAGAACTTAAATGATTGCAAAGCAATGTGTGCATGCTCTTAAATATCACTAGTGTTTTCTGTATGCAGTCAAAAAGGATTTTTGTAGGATATGATTTGTTCACTTGGCTTAAACGCAACACACCCTATGCTCTCCTGGCATATGGTAAATGTATCTAATTTTCTAAAGAACAGTAATTTCAAAGATATAATGCTTGTTTGGCTTGATTCCTCCAGCCCTGCAAATAAACAACTAATCAGAGTCTCCTTACTTGCAGCTTTCAGAAAGACGTTGTTTATAATAGTAGCTTGAAACTGCCCTTGGTAGGGAGAGAGCGTCTTGTTTCCATTTCCTCAATGCCATTTTCTGTAGTGTGGCAACTTTCATTGTTTAATAAGTGCTTTTAAAGTATGACATGACCCATTAAAGGTCAAGAACAAACAAAACCATTTTCTAGGCTTGTTTCAGCCTACATCCACCGATTAACTGAAGCAGTTGTGGCTGCACATTCAAGAGAGAGAACGGAGGAAGTCCTGCTGGGTAAATGCCCGGATCCAGGGCCGAACTGTTGAAGTCTCCCTCTGCAGTAGCCCACATGATGCCAGTGTAAAGCAAATGCAGCTGCACAAATACACGCGATCATCCCTTCCTTAAGCAATCAGCGAGGAGATGTAAGTTGAATCTCTAAAGGTCTGCTAGTATATAATCTGAGAAAGGTCTCGTGATTTTTCTTGACATGATGCCTTTGCATGAGAACGCTTCCATGACGTGCCAGATGCTCTCAGGAGGTTTGGAAAAGGTCAGTGGGAAAGATGGCTATAGATTCTTTCAGGATAATTGGCAAGTTTTTTGTCAGTTGAAAATGCTGCATCCTGGAACCCAGCGATAGAGCTTCCTCTTGCCCGAGCAAGTCTGGAGTAAATGTCAGAGAAGTGGGGAAGAAAAGAAGCCGTGCTAAAAGCACAGCATGCTTTCATACCAGTGTGGTTTTCTAGCCTTCGTATAAATTGGTCTCCTTCACGGTTTTGAGGATTTTTTTTTGATAGTCTTTTATATCTGTAAAAGTAATCCTAATATCACTGTCTCGCTATGCTGAAGTGATAAATGGCAGTCGATGCAACGGCCAGCTGCTTTAGCCAGACCGCTCTTGCTGTTACTCCGTCTTCTTCATCTGTTGGCTTGTTCCAGCCCCAGCCAAGCCCTTTTTCTTTTTTCCCTCTTCTGACCAAAATTTTAAAGTTTCTGGACATTGTCCAAATTTTTGGTACAGCCAAACACACAATCCCGTTAGAGGAGAGGAAGGAAGATAAGACTGCTGACTCCCATTTACACTGTTTTGTGCCTAATGCTGTGAAGATCTTTTTTCTTAGAGGAGTTTTAAGAGGCTTAAATAATACAAGTAGTATATTTATTTTTCTTAATTGTTTAGTTAAAGAGAAACATCTAAATCTTTCAAATTTGTTTTTAAATATATTTAAATATCAAACACTCAAGAGTTTGTCTAGGACTTTACTGTTTCTGCCAGGAGACTTCCCTGATCATCACCAGATGTAGAGAAATAAACAAGGTGTAAATAAACAAAGCTTGCTCCAAAACTCAGGAAGCCTTCCTACAAGCTGTACCTTTAATCAGAGACAGCTCCCATGTCCCCACTGCTTCGAAGTCTAGTACCGTGAGTCCCTATCCTTTGCAAATGCTGTCATTTCTGCATAGCACAGATAAAAGTGTTTCATGATTTGGTGGCTCTTGCAGGTTGACAGAGCTATAAAAGGATCTATCAGAGGCTTGGTTTTTGCGGTGCATAGGCAGCAAGCTGAGATGAAGAAAAAGGAGTTGATAGAGAAGGAAATCTGTGTGGAGACAATGATGAAACAATGTAATTAGAAGACTGAAATGAGAAGTGAAGATGATCAGAGAAAGGCAATTTGCAGAAAGGGAGACTAGAAAATGTGTGTGAGAGAGAGGGCTATGATTTAGGAATAGCATTCCGAAAACTATTAAGGTAATAATAAAAAAGGATATCTAGTAATCAGCAATCAGAATATTCTTAACAAAATGATTAAAGTAAGTTTGAAAATGGCTGTACATTTGGGTTAACTGTTGTCAGAAGAGCTGATAGGAATTTCAATGTAACTGCTGTAGGATTCACTGGTGAGGTCTGGGCTGGCTTCTGAACCGGTGCCAGCAAGCGAAACTCAGGTAGCTCGCCAGAATGCAGCAGCTGAGGATTGGAGCTCAATATCTGCCCTTGTCGCAGCATCTGATAATTTAGCTGTGATTTTATTTGGTAGAACCACCGTGCTCCTATTACTATAAGTATTTAAATATATACAAATTGTATAAATGTATTTTATAAATATATAAATAGAAATACATAAATGTTGCAATGCAAAAAAAAAAAAAAAAAAAAAGAACTTTTTTGACCTAGAGTTTTTGTTGTTCCTAGCCCTCTGGGTTCAAAATATAATGCACCTTGGTGTTAAAGTGTTCTTTAACTTACTATGTCTATAAGCCATTTTTTTTTTTGTCGAGTAGCTCACCAATACTTGGTCTCTGAAGACGTGAGTACTTTATGCTAGAGGAAATCAAGAAGAGTTTTTTGTTTGTTTGTTTTTTTTAATTTGATTCCCCAAAAAGTCTTATAGTGGAAAAACTTGGGCTTTGTATGAAAGTGTTTATAGAAAGGATGTTTTTCTGGACTCATTATTGAAAAACAATTTAAAAAAACTATAAACTTTTGAAATTTTGAGTTTTTAAAAATTATAGACAGAACCTTATTCCTAGTCACATTCCCATTAAGACCTGAGCTCCTGAACCAAGCTTTCTTCCATGATTGACTTATGCTGAACACCAGTCAGGTGGTGTAGAAACCATGTAGAAAGGATGGAGATGCATTAGCGAAATATATACTGTGTGCAAGGAGCTTATTCTGGTGGAAAGAAATTAAGGAAATGAAGTGAAAGTAGGGGAATTGCTGGTATTAAAATTCTTAGGTGACCAAACTGCTAGATTTCTTTCTTTTTTTTTTTTTTTGCTAAGAATGAAATAAAATTGGAAATGTTATTTCCATTATTGGTTTCTTATCTGCTTAGGGAAATTCTTGAAGATATATTAACATTTTCACTTTATTTTTTTTATTCAGGCATATCTTCTCAGTCAACCAAAATCTAAGCAAGTTTCTACTAAGGACTTCAGAATTTTGTGTGGTCTAGGTGCCCAGAGGGGAACCAGAGGAAGGGCTGGAGACTTGCAAAGCCCTGAGACAGTCGCTGGGTGTTGAAGAAGCTGCTGTCCCTTGCAGTGCAGATGTGTGCAGTGGCATAGGGATAAGTAAGGCCACCTTAATTCATCTGCCACATCTGGGAATAATGTTAGTGCATTCCAAATATGACTTTATCTTTGCTATTGCAGCCTCTTTTTTAGGGTTAAGGTTTTGTACATTAACATTTTTTCCTGCTTGCTTTTATCTAACTGATCATTTGCTTAGTTGAACTGGATGCTCAGGCAAGTTCTTGAATAGTGAAGAGCTCCGTCCACTCTGTGCAGAACTTCCTTTGGCCAGTCTGTTTTGATCCTTATGAATAAGCAAATGGTTGTTTTGACCCTGTTTCAGTTTTGAGCAAATGGAGAGCGTTACTGAAGCTTCTTTAGTTACACTGCCTTTAACTCCACCCTCTGTGCATCCCACATTCTGGAATTACAGGAGAGTTTGTTGGGTTGTAGCTTTAAAGCTAGTAGGAATGAGGAGAAGAAACTATAACATTACTAGGACTCTTTTGAAGTTGGTCAAAAAATCTGACTGTTTAGAAAATGATTGATTTTTTTCTTATGTACCGGAACTGTAATTTGTTTGCATTTTGGTTTTATACAATCCTGTGAATTCTAAGTGGAATTTCTTTTATTTTTCCTTGCATTTTCCATACCGTAGCAGAACTATGTTTTGAAAGCCTTCTTGTCTTGAAAAGAATAATAATAACGCCCTGGCAGGCGTGAGTAAAGGTGGCAGATCTTGTACTGCCCGAGTTACTTGTGCCTTTTCTTTAGTTGTTAGCATCAATGTTAATCCTTGTTCTGCTCTAGCTGCAGCCGCGTTTATTAAGGGCGACTCAACCAGCCGGCAGAGCTGGAATTGCCATCCCCTCGGGGATTTCTGTCTGCATCACTCATCGAATTGTTTAGCTGAGGAAGAGGCAGGGGTTATCAGAACAAGGGTGGCTTGAAGCCTGACCCAAACAACAGATTTCGACACCATGCGTGTAACATGGCTGTTAATGGCAGACCTTCCTCCTGCAAGGCAGCAGGCCGGATGCTTTAGATGCTTGAGGTTTATTCTTTTAAAATAAATTTCAAGCATTACAAGCATCTCAAGAGAGCCTGGTTGCGCGGCCTCTGTCTGCGCGGCCGAGGATTTCTTCTGACTAAGAATCTATAGCTTCCTTGTGATTGATGTGGTAATTTGAGATGACACAGGAGAAGAGAGGGCTTTTGCGTTTGTGTTTGTTTTGTTTTGTTTTCCTGGGGAAAACAAAGTAATCAAGATGCTACTACCGTAGACAGCATTTTCTCGATTTTAAAAGAGGGTCAGATCAATAATTTATGCCCGTGAGTCTTCAATTCTCCTTGAGGAGGTTAAAAAAAAAAGTCTTTTTTTTTTTGTTTTTTGTGTGGATAAGAATTTTAAACCAGTAAAGGTCAAAAAGTTTAGAGGCAGAGAGAATTTAGTGAGTCTTTTAAGCACTGTGCTAACATTTCAAGACACAGCTGGTAGAGGGGTCTCCATTTCTTCATGTCCTGCTAGAAAGAGAGTGTAATATCAAAGCATCATCAATTTTTAGTACATTTGTCTCTGTTTGAGCCTGTCACGCTCCCATCGGATAACTTCAAATTCAGGTTGCATGATGTTTTTACTTGTTGATCTCTGCATTTTGAGCATTTATTCTATAGTACTGTGTGCTTTTCCCACTAGCTTGCAGAAATGTAATAAAAATACCGGTAAACTACTGAAAATATGATTAATGTAATACAACAATAATATATTAATATAAACAATATATAATTGGTGTAATTATTATGATACTGGTTGTATTTCATACGATAAACACAGGTAAGATGATCATGCAATTAGTTCGAAGTTTGAATTAGTAATATGCAGTTCTCATAATATCTCTAGTACAATTTCTGGAGTTACATTTGAACCATCTTAAAGTAACATTTGATTTTTTCCATGACTGAAAAACATGATATTGTTTCTTGTTCTGGAGGTCTTAGAATATCTAAAATATCGTGCAAAAAAAAAATCCAAATGATACAAGAGCAAGCAGATAATATACTTGCTCTTGTCTCTTGAGTTTACATTCTGAAATTATTCCTCCAAAAGAAATTCAGATTACTTTAATCCCTCTGGCATCACAGTATATTCAGCCTAACACTTCTGTGAATATTTTTCTTCTCTGTAAGGTCTAGCAAAGTAAATCTAATAAGACCTTTAACTGTGGCAGAGGAAAGGGTTTATGTTCCCACTGAGGCCAGTCAGGCAGGCCTTTTTTGAGAACTGTATTTCTGAGGGATTGATGTGTGCTGAGAACTGAGCAGTTTTGTTTTCTCTATGTAGCAGTAAACAGTTGAGCATAGGAGGGAATGGGGTAGCTGACAATTACAGACATGGTTTACTTAGGTAGCTTTAGCTGGAAATAAAAAATGCTGATGTTTGCCCTCTCTTTCCCCAACATCCCCAACATCTGCATACTGGCAAAGGAACAGTAGCCGTGGTGGGAGTCTTTGGAAGACGTGGGCTGGAGAGTAGGCAGGGCTTGATCTGCACTTGATCAAGTGCATGCACCCCTGCACTGCAGAAATAATCAGTTACATTGCTTTATTTTATTTGCTTTTCAAGTGTAACAAAATGGACTCTTTTAACACAGTCGTTACATCACTTTGTTTCAAGTCCTGTCTTACCCCATGGCTGTTGAATATGTTTTTCGAGATTATTGCTATTATTATTTTTTTAGATCTTGCAGATTGCAGCAAAATTGCCTCAGTGAAGAGGAACAGCACAATCTGAAGCGTTCGTCCAATGGCAAGACTGCTTTAAATTGCTTGTTTTATATCTCCCCCGGGCTCCCATTCTGTTATCCCTTTCCTTATTTCTCTCACATTTATATTTTTCAATAATTAAGCAACTCATGTCACCTGTTCAGCTGTGTGCACAGCATTGACACCTTTGGAATTCCAAATGCAGAAATCCCACATTACTCAAAGGCAGGCAAACAGAACTGACAAGGAAAATGGACTAATATGTCCATAAACATAAGTGAAGCAGCAGTCTTAAATATTTTAGAACTTCTGGCAGCATGCCTGAGTGATAATAGAGTTTTTCCCCCTTCCTACAATAATTAAAATCCTTGATGAGTTTTTCCTCTGTTGTGATATGGTTCAAATAGTAAATTGATAACAAATTTTGCTCACAGCGCAGAGGTACTCAAAACACATCATGTGCGTGGGGCTTTCAATTACCCATATTCATGCTAGTTCTGAGTGAGTAGATGGCTTCAGGAACTAATGGCAGGACACAAAATCTTTTACTTCTGAGTTACTGGGCCGAATCTAACACAAGTTCGGAGTGAGTAAAGACCATCTGGCTGCTCATCGAGCAAGATAGAAAATTCCATTAGTTCCTAGCAGAAACATCTCCACGTGGAAAGAGTGACTAATACAATTAACGATAAGTGATGCTATTTGGAGAACCTACGGCAAATTCTGCATGCATTTCTGAACTTTCCTAAAGTTCGTATGAATCTGAATGCAGATTTCCTTGGATTACCTGAGGGAACATATGAAATAACACAGGAGACCCTGAGACAGGAGGTACATAGCACACACCATAGTAGACAGTAGCAGGACAGGAGACTGTCCATGCTTACGCTTAGGCTTGTGCTATTTTCCCCTCTCTTCTGGCATTTTGAGGATAAGAATGCAAGGAGTTTCTTGGTAGACCATAGCTTTTCCATCCATTATAGATTCACACTAGTTCTTCTGCAACTGGAAGTGGAATACAACAGGGTTTTTTATCACAATACTTGCAGCAGGTTGACGTTCTTTCACACATATAATCAGTAGTATAGAGACTTATGCTGCACAATGAATATTAAATTGAAACTCACGCTTCATCAAAATTAGTGGTTATCTGGATCCCAGGGTTTGGTTTCAACGTAATACTTATCTCTCAGGATACAATAGTGTGCTTAATGAGGAAGGAGATAAAATTACAAAAAGACAACAATTGTATTCGGTAGAGTAACAAAATATGTAGCAGAGATTAAAGAGAAGAGACTATCTGAGAGTGTGATCCTTTTGGATTAGCCATGTTCAGCTGTTAATGAAGATTTCTATGGATAGGATTGAAAAGATAAAATAGGTTTTAGTGGACAACAAGGTCAAGGTAAAATGTGTTGAAGAATGCAGGCAGATCAGTAGGCCCTGGCTGTTTTACTCAGCCAAACAAAACATGAGCAACTGCTGTAAGCAACATAAGAAATTGCTAGATAAAGCAAATAGCAGTATGAGAAGTTGCCAATGTGCAGTGATGAGTGACTGCATTTCCTGAATGGTTAAGGGGCGTTACATGAGAAACACTGGAGATTCATTGGGGACCAGTTTGAGCGTGATGATCTTGCAAGATGGTGCTACATAAGGCTGAGATTGCCTAGTTAACCATAACCAAAATACCACATTTGGCTGCAGTTGTAGCAAAACTGGGACCAATGGGGAAGAAGTGATGGGAGGATGTCAGGCTAGAGAGAGGGAAGATTCAAAGTGAGTGGGTGTGTTGCAGGGAGGTGAGGGCTTGCATTTTTAGCTGTTGCTCAGCACACTTGGCTGCCTGAGCACTGCCTCTAGTCACTGCTGCCACCTCTTTCTATTCTGTGTGGCTGTGCTCTCCACTCCCTTTGTGGGAGTGTATGCATGTGTGGGCTTCAAGCTGGCCTAATTGGCAGTGGAAGGAGCCCAGCTTTGCATAGAACCCAGGTCTGAGCCATTCACCAAGCCTCTCCTTCCTCCCCTCTTTTCAAATAATACTTATTTTGGATATGGTTTTGCATAGGCATTAGCTGAAGGAACAAAAATGTTGGTAGCTTATGTTGAAAATTTCTTCTTGTGTCTATCACTGTAAAGCCACATCAGCTTTTTGTTTAATGCCAAATACCCTTTTTAAGTTAGCCCATTCAAGTGCTGGTAACTTCTAGGCTTTTCTCCCTCCTGAGAGGAATATCTGAGGCAACCACCTGCAGTGATGAACTTGTTTTAACTACAGAATGAGCCAGCAGCAGAAGGATCTTTTAGGAGCTCCTCTTTGAAATACATGTGCAAGAATGACATGGAGTTGTTTTGCTCATACAAAGAGAGAGGCACCCTCAGGCAGGAAGTGAACCAAAGCTTTATTTCGAGAACATGTTTGTAAGATGTTTTGAATCAAACTATCTGGCATATCACACTTGCATTAGCTTTGCTGAACTTCAGCGGTACAACAAGAGACTTGTATCTCTCTGAAGAATTTTGCAGTGCCTGCAGTGCAGTGTTATCAGCTCCTTTTCCAGAGTGGATTTTCTTCGGTGTAAACAGATTGGAATTTTCAGATACCCTCACTTTCTCTCTAAAGGGGGAGGTGCTGCCTTAAGGACTGCCTTCACCTGCTTAGAACAGGCTCTGGCATTCAGAATAGACTACCCAAATGTAAATTAATCAGTGAGATGTTTAAGCATATGAGTGGAAACAGGAAACTGAAAAGGAAAACCCTTCTAGCCCTGAGGTTTCTGCTGCAGGATACTTTTATTCATGATGGGGTAAAGTAACTTTCTGAGAGTAGCTCTGTGCCTACTCGTGAGAGATTTTTTGACCACTTGGAGACATGCTGCTAAAAGATACTGCTGAAGCAATGGACTAAAGGGTTTCCTCCATACCTTACCTGGAGATGGAAACCATGTACAAAACCATAGCTGAACCAGGTGAAAATGCTCAAAGGCTAAGTAGGCTGATAGCATTTCATGGTACACCTGTGTCTCTAAGTAGGATAGGCCAAGGACTATTGCCTGAACTCTAGGCCAAGTAGGTCTGCCCGTGTGCTATGGATAGCACTTATTCTGAGATACTTTTCTGGGCCTTATGTGTTCTTCCTAGGGCTCTGAAACAACTGTATTATTTCTGGAGAGTGTGTGCATGCTTGTTTTTTATCCCCAATTAGTTCGTCTGTTTTTTTCAGCACGCAGCTGAAATAATGAGGGTTGTTTTGCAGCTTGTCAGAGTGAGTGAAATTAGCACAGCACAAAAGCAAGGGCAGGTTTAGTATGCAGCCCAGAATATGGCCTGAGACCACATGAAGGGTACGTGAATCTGAATATTGGGCCCCCTAGTCTATGCCTCTGGGAGCAGGTCCCAACTCCCTCCCGCAAAATGGGGCATTCACTTGGAGCTGCTGTTGGGCAAAGCCACCCCAGGGAGACGGCATGATCAGGGGTCTTCTGTTTCCTCTACTTTATCGAGCAGTACAAACTTAGCCTCACGTTCAAATGTTAGGCTAGACCACACTTGAGATGTTTTATTTTACAGAACTTAAGCCTTATGTAAAAGTATATGAGAAATTGTATTGCTTTACTGGATCAATGTTTTCTTTTGATTTCTCCTTGCAGTGTAGTATGGATCTCAGGTAGGTAAACTGGTGCATAGGCGTTAGTATGAGCAGACTAATCGAGCTTATTAACTCTTGGACATGAACTTCATGTTCTTCTGTAGCCATCAATGGCTTAATTTGACAAGATCAAGAAATCATTAAGTCCATATGGCTAACTTTTTGGCAATTCATGCTCTGAATCTTAAAATATCCCTTTTTCTGCCCCCTAGGCACTACAACTGGTGTGTCTGTCATTTGGTTCCAGTTTTGACTCAACACAAGGAAAAGCAATAAACTACCACATTCAACATGACCGCACTTCATGTGTAGAAGTGTAGGACTAGATAGCTGTCAGTGGCTGGATATGAAGATGTCCTGAAGACGTGTCTCAGATTTGCAAGGGACATAGTGTTCATCTTCACTCTAGTGTAATAGTGAAATGGACTCTGATTCTAGCAAAGGATATCACCAAGTCTTACTTGAAAATGCTCAAGATTCCTTTGCATTCCTCTGGATGGATTTATGATGGCTCTGCAGGACTATCTGTGCGTTAAAGGATCCTTGTTAGATTTGTGTTGGTGTTTGTTTTGCGCAGATGATGAAGGGCAAAAAGGGAAAATAAGAGAACAAAAGGAAAATAAAGTGAAGAGATACAGCACAGATTCAGAGAGAAAAGAGACACTTGTCTCTTTTTTGCAGCTTTATTACTATAAGGGTTTATGGTAGGCTATGACCTTAGGTTCTTTCAGCAGGGTTAGTGACGAATGGGGTGGCATGATCTTCTGAAGAACCTGGACCTGTTATCTGCCCCCTCTCTGACATGTGAATGGACAAATATATCACCCTGAGAATAGTCTAGTTTACAGCAGTGTTTATGTTGCAAATGTGACTGTAGTCCAGAGTCCACGGTTGGTTGTGACCTGTTGAATCCTGTGGAAACGGGCTTGTCTGTTCAAAATAACATTGCAAATTTGTGGTCACCGCTTTCAAGTGGTGAAATTAGATTCATGCAATAACATCACTGTGAATTCAGCTGCTGATCTGCAAACACATGCTGTGAAGTAACTGCTTCTGCAAATAGCTGGTGTTTGTCACACTAGGCTCGTGGTACTTCGATTAATTGCGCCTTTAACAAACTGCTGACTGAGTTTGAGAACACTGACTCACTTGCAGAAATGCAGAATGTGGAGAGTTGAATGATGATGATACAAATCATAATCCAGATAATCCAGAACACCTGTGGTCACCAAAGGGAAGGAAAGGAAATCTGTGGATAACACTGCCTTAAGAAAGACAGAATTTCTAGCCAGTTGATGGTTAAATAGTTTTCCTTGTGCAGATTGCTTCTGACTTTAACAGCACCAGCTTTCCCTAGAAATTGCTAACATATTTTTTTCTTATTGTCTTTTACATAGCCAAGTGGAGCTGTTAATGTATTAGCTAACATTAATTTTCATCTCTCTACTAAATTTGGAATGCATGATTTAAAGTTTAAAATATTTATAGAAGTGTGGGGAGTTATTTTATTTTTCTTTTTCCTGTTTGAATAGTCATCTGACAGTGGTGAAGAGCAAGATAAGATCTGGTAGAATGGAGAAAATCCTGGTTGTCCAAAGACAAGTGAGTGGAGCAGAAAAGTGAATTGAAAAGTGCATCTTGTAATGCTCTTTTCATTTTTATTTTAATTTCTCATTGAGTTGACTATACTGTTCACATGTCTGCTAGTCATCATTTTTTTTTCTGACTGTATAAGTTTAGTTTTCAGCTTTGTATAGGCCATACTTCCTAAAACCATTTATGCGTAAAAAATTTATTATTTTTTAGATCCTACCTATGACATATTAATAGATAATTAGATTTCTTAGATTTCTAAGATTATCTCCAGAACAGATGTCGATAAAGAGCATATTGAAAGGGCCATTTATTGCTGCCCATCTAATCGGTCTGTGTCTGTTTTCTGCACATATCTAATTTAGTAGTGGTCAGTTTGTGTTTAACATTATCTAGAATGATAGACATAAACTCCATGTTATATAGGAAATGGGTAGTTACTGCTATTATTTGAGATGCTTTTCCAGCATTTCCTATATTTCCTTGCCATTTAACTTCTG
>JAUBNY010000645.1:3187373-3212834 GCA_032275445.1 Crypturellus soui | reverse complement strand
AACAATCTCTCTTAGTTGTTGCTGGTATTGTTTATCACTCCATCAGTCTCTTGCAACCTGGTCGTGAGTCTTTCTGGACAGGCAGCAGTCCTTAGGAAGTGTACTTACATTGATGGAGTTGCTGGGTCTGAATATAATCAATTTGTTGTTTCTAGAACTAAGTCCAACTCTCTAAATCTCCTTAATGATTGCCTCAGAGGCCCTGTTGCTCTTAAGTGCTTCACTCAGAGGTCTGTTTAGCTCTAAATATGTTGACTTCTAATTTGACATTGACTGAAAAACAAAGCACACGATATTTGGCAAAGAAATTAACCATAGTTACTTTTATCAAAAGAGAAACTCCATTTCAGAATAAAACTGATTGAGATTAAAAATTTCATAAAGACGAAAAGGTAGAGTTCTGGCATTAACATTCATTGTGGTCCTTTCTTTAGCTTCAAGCCCTTGGCCTCTTTTTCAGGCTTGGACAAATTCTCTCCCTTCCCTCCCTCCCTTCTTTTTTTCTCTCTCCAAGTCAGGCTTATCAATAGGATCTTTGGCAGCTTAGTTGCAAAGAAATGGGTATTTTTAAATACAGTCATGTTGGCCTTTCACTCTGCAAACACGCTTGTCTATTCACTTTTTCAGACATCTTCAGTTTTAAGTACTAAGTCTGTTGTTCAGTGCAGGTGTCCAAAAGGCACTGAGTTGCATCTTGATCCCCAAGTGCTCTGCTGTTTTTTTCAAACAACTTCCATCATGTCAAACATTTTATGGTCTGAAACAGTCAAATGGAATACGTTCCAGTACACTTACATTGGGTCAATTATCCCAAATAAACAGTAGAGTCAGATCTCTACTGAGTTAGATTCAGAATATATTCAGTCAACAAAACGTGAATGTGCTAGGTAGCACTATAGATTTCATCAGAAATATTGGCATTAAACTATGAAAATGCTTTGATATATATTACAGATCGACATAAAAATGGATATGAACATGTATTTTGTATTCCTCCCCTCTCCCCCCCCCAAAAAAAAAAAATCAGCATATTAGAACATTCAGTGATTTAGAAATTGGGAATAATCTAAACTTTAAATCTAATCTAATTTTTTTTTCTGCAGGCTGGGAGTTTACACTAATTTTAATTACTAGCTGGAGTTTGTATTTTAATTAGGCATACTCTATCTGTTCTAATACCAGGATATCTACTGTCGCTGACATGTAGCCTATCCTTAGAGCGTAAATTATATTTCTGAGGAAAAGAGCTAGGAAGGTATTGTGGAAAGAGCCTGTCCTTAGCAGCTGTTCAGAAAAAGGTCAAGTTTATCAAATGCTAAAAAGTTGTCTCAAACGTATGCTCCTCAGTTGCTCTGACTGGGACAGATGCCCAGGGTGGGTGCAAAGCAGAAGCAGCCTCAACATACTGGGAGTTCACTTTGCTGCAAGCTGATCTCTGGTTAGGCAGAGTTTTTAAGGGGAAAAAAAAGCCCTGGGAAGGCCCTGAGCTATCAACTTGCAGGGAGCCTGCAAGGAGCAACCCATGTACTTTTCTTCCTTTCTCCCACATCGGCATCCCATAAGTGCGAATATCTGCTCAGCAGCTTGCAGTCTTGAGTCTGGCCCCGTGGATATTGTACAATAAGTTTGACTCCAGTCAACAAACACTAAAATTTAAAGAAACAGCAAAAAAAGTCCCATGTTCCTACACCGGATAACTAAGTCCTATGTCTTCCTGCAGACTGGAGATGCGGGCAAGCTTCCTAACCAGAGTTGCCAGGAAGGGTCACTTCAAGTGGTCTGCACCCTGCAGAGCGTGTCCCTGCCACGGCACCTGCTTGGAGGAAGGCTCTGTCCTGGTGTCAGTTTGGGGAGGGGACTGTGGAGGTGCCACTGAAACCATCTCCTTTCGCTATCTGAACGTGAGCGGCAGTGGCTCGTTCTTCTGGCTTGGGATCCAGCCCAGCGAAGCGCCGTCTGCTCACGGCTGCCGCTCTCCCCAGTGTCTGGCCTTGACGCTGCCACGTAAGCAAGGCCGGAGATGCCGACGAGCTGTGATGAGTTTGGGAGGTCACAGCAGTATCACAAGAGCCCGGTGCTGCTCACAGCACTTGACTTCTCTCGCCCTGGCAAGAGGTGTTTCTGCTTCCACGCTCTGGGCAGTGCATTTTATGGAACCTAGACTGTATGTGAAAAATATTTTTCCCCTAAGAGACATTTGGATTAAATTGTTCTGAAAATTCTTTGCCTTTTTTTTTTTTTTTTTTTTTCCCAGACTGGCAGCCTCATCGGTTTGATGTATAGAGCAGTTTTGAAGGCCTTTATTTTTACTGTAAACATTCCCCACTGGAGTATTCCAGTGAGACTGTGTTGATCGATGTCCAGTTTTCTTATGTGGCTGGCCTTGGAGACCACGTACAGTTTTATGGCCAGCAGAATTCAGTCACGGACGCTGTTTTACCCTTTTAGTCCTTTTTGCTGCTTTACACTTCTTTCCGTAGAGTTCGTGACACTTGATCACAGTGGTGTTACTGAAAAGCATCTTGCTCCTCAGTAGCAGAAGTTTCCAAGCTTCCTTTTGCCACGAAGGCACAGTCATTTCCAGTATGTTTTATTTAGCATAATGATCCTGATTTTGTCATACAGCAGGCAGCTCTACCCACTTTTCTCTTGTGGCTGTGCTGTTTCCCTGTGAAAACAGCCTTTTTCAGTCATCAACAGTTGAGTCCCTCCCTCGCTTTCATTACGAATTTTTTCGGACAATATTATTCTACCTCCAAACAACTCATCTATTGTTATGGTTTATTCATTGGATAGATTAATAACTCTTCTGTATAAGTATCTAGCTTTTCATCTAGAAAAATAAACGTAGAATTCACACTGTTAGGTTACTCATTTTCCATGAGAATGGAAAACATGATGTATACACGTTTCTCTATTTTCCAATCTGCCTGGGAGTATGCAATTATCATTTTTGTATAACTAAACTGGGCTATTTAATTATCTAAATAGATACTCTGCAAGACTGTAATGAAGAGTTATAGTGGTTTAGTAACACTGATCTGACACAAAGAACAAGATGATGCATGGGCTTGTAAGACTTTCTGACGCATAATTCATAAAATGAAGTCATAATTAATTGATGGACCGACCCAAATATTATTTTACATCTACTTAACATTATTTACTGGTACTGTTTGAATGCCTTTAGTTCCGTGTATTTTCTTCTCTTTGCTCTCCAAGAGTATTTCAGAAATGGGAAGTTGTTTCTTAGTTTTTCCTGCCAGTAATCCTGTTCATGAATGAAAGCTGCAAAGCTAAAAGCTGAGTGCTGTTTATCACAATATGCGAACAGCATTATTGCCGAGAAGACAGAGGGCTCATGAAGTTTGCTGTAATAGTGAATAAGCAGACAAGCAAAATAAATTGAAGGTAGCATTGATTTTGAAACATTTGCTCTGATAGTAAAGTGAAGAACCCTAGATTAGTAACAATGAAAATACTGTGCTGAGTCTTCAAGTACAAACCATTTATTTTTAAAAAAGAATGAGCATACAGGGGCCGCTGGGTTAAATTATTCCTTTAACTGAAGATATAAAACAAATGATAGTTGAAAAGAAATAGATGTCTATTCTGCTTTTAAAGAATTAGGACTATCTATGCTATAGCATCCTCGTGCAGTGAGTCAGTGCTTTATAAATCCTTGTGCTTTATAAATATGAATATAAATATGAAACTTACTTGTTAAACCACTTACTAAGCTTCATCATGAATTTAGTCTTTGATTCATGATTAGACTCACTGTAGTTTTATACATACTTATTGTATTTTACTGTTCAAATTTCCCCACATCCTTTATATTTAGCTTTAAAATGCTGAGTAAACATACATACCCAGCCAATGTTTTTTATTTATGTATTTATGTTTTAATTTAACATTAATTAAAATGATGCTCAGAGTGAATGAGGTCTTTTAGGAAGGTTAAGAGATTGACCTTCCCTGTGCTTATGAGGAGCTCCCCCAGGGATGTACGACAGCTTAGAGGAAAGCACTTATCTAGTGCAATATGGAAGAAAGATTTAGATTAGAAAAAAAGACTGCGTAGAGAATGAGGTCTGTGGATTAAAAGGATTGCAAGAGTGAATTTATAAGACTCAGGTGTAAACTGACTGTGAAGACCTAGAGATTGGTTTTAAATTTCCTAATCTACAAAGTGGCCATACTGAAGAGCAGTTTATGCACCGATTAAGCTGAACAGACAGCACTCAAGCCAAACTTTCAACACTGAACTTCCAAATTCAGTGAGATAGGCAAGGGGCTTGAAAAGCACCTGATAGGACTGGTCAGGTACTGGCTGAGACTCAGTCCTTTGAGTCAATTATTAATTTCCCTAACAGATACCATAGCAGAGGCACAATACGTGAATATGATTCACTATAATTGTGGGATAAAATATGCACAAAGGCTTGTTTATACCTGAAACAAGAAATGGGACTAGTATAAGGATATATTTGCAGTGTAAATAACCTGTAAACTCTCTGTCTTCGTGACGTGAGACTGAACAGTTGAATGAATAGATGAATATATTGGTCAGGGTAATATTAGTCTATCACCTAATGAGAAACTTGTACAATGAGAGATGGCTGCAAAGCAGACTTTTTTTTTCTCTGTCATTTTGGAGACCATAACTCTTTTTTGATTGAATAACCTGTACAGATGGATTAGTGTTGGGATAGATATGGGGAGGATGCAGGTACAGGCACTGCACAGCTGTGGAAGTTACTGTAACATAGCATATTTGTTGCATGGCATCTTTTTTTCATCACAAACTTTTTGCTACAGAAGAGGCATCTCTATTTATAAAGTTTTTCATCTGAAAGAAATATATTGTGTGCAAGTATAAAGCCTGAATTTATACATGGATATGACATATTAAGAATACCTATAATCATATAGTCTCCTCATGAGGCTAGGGTTGAAAAAGTAGCTTTCAATATTTTCTTTGTTTTAGACTGTTTTATTTCTACAGAAGCAATTTTAGTGAGAATGTTTCTGTTGAATATAAGTGTTTTTACCAAAACATATATATGTAATAATCTTTGTTCTCAGTTTAGACAAAAAATAGCTAAGAATTCATATTATGACTTTGAGTTGAGTAAGTATCAAACAACCAAAAATAATTTTTGGTTTTGTTTGGTTTCAGTTTACAACTTTTACAGTTTACAGTAGTTTACAAATAAAATAAAAGTGTTTTGAAATAGGAATGCTAATACATGGTATTGTAAATACAAATGAAAGAAAAAAAGCACTGTGACAATCTTCTTTCATTTATCTAGAATAAATTGTTTCAGATGTAGGGTAAAGTTCTTTATCATAATAGTATACTTGAAGGAAATGTATTAGAAAATGTTCAACACGAATCATGAGAATTTTTTTTTTCCTTTTTGTGGGTCTTGAGCTGGTCCTCCTCTAAACTCCATGTGTAAAACTCCTTGTCTTGAAGGAGAAACTCTTTGTCTTGAAGGAGGGTATTTAAAAATTACATTACTTTGTTGTTATATGTTGAAGAAAGTTTCTCTCTCTCTGATGTGTCTATCATTGAAAGTTGTCTGTATGAAACTAGTTTCTAATGTTACCAGGAAGTCCAAATGATTCAAAATAAGTAACTGTCCAAATGGTTAGTGGTAACAAAATTGAGGAATATCTCCAACTTCAATAGCTATAGGAAAGGAAGGCAGGTAAGTAGGAAGTCAGAGATTTTTTCCACCTAGAAGTTGGAAAACTTAATCTATATTCTTTTCAAATTTCCGGGGTGAAACCTCAACTTAAGGTCAATGTCAGGATTATTTGATTTGATTTTGATTGGGGTTGGGATTTACCATAGTTTTTCCTGCTGTTGTACATGAGATCACAGTAATTAGTTCATTGTAATCCTGTTTGCCAGATTCTAGTCATATTCAAAATAGAGATCATATACCTACAAAATGATGTAGTGCGCCAAGTGATTTAATGTCCCTGCTACATCTGGTAATAGTAAATTTTTTACTTAAAAAAAGTCAGTGTTATCAATCACAGCAGTGCAGAGGTAATTTTGTAACCATAGTGCCAATTTATTTCTAATAATGGCCTATTTTCAGCCATAAAATATCATCATGTGCTCCAAAGTGTCAATTATACTTATTAAAATATTTGTCATTTGAATTTTAATCTTTGCATGGATACCGGTACAGTATTCTGGCAATTTTGTGTATCACAGCCAAAATGTGTTAACTTATTTCTTGTTTGTGCTTCTCTTTTGCTATGCTTCTATAGCACATACACAGGTACTATATGAAATATTAATCATTATTTTTATTCCTGCCGAAAAATAGTAGATCAGTGAGTACTAGTTAATGTTTTTGAGGGCATAATAAAAATCATGAAATAACAATTTGTAGTAACAGTAGTCTCCATTTCATATACCTTGGTGAGCAAAAATCACAGGCCTGATAAGCCAATAAATTTTACAACACAATTAATTTCTTTCCAAACTTGCAGTCATCACAACTTGGGCACTAAGTTCCTCAAAACTTTAGTGCAATGTAAAGGGTAGATGTTCCCCTCTGTTATTTGCCATTTTATTCCATTTCATCTTTTTCTTGCAAAATCACACCTTACATTTAGATTCAGAATTTAGAATCAAGTCTTGGGCGAATTTTTCTAATCTCCAAAAATGCCTGATTTACATATGGAGGGATGTGAGATGTCACATTGGAGACCTGATTTTTTTTTCCAAAATCAGTGCTCCTGCTTTTCCATTGTAGCTTGCAGCTTATTAAGTTAGGATTCAGGAGAAAAGGGAAAACTGGAAGCAAGTATCTCCTGCATTGAATTAAAACTTGTGCTTGAGCTCAGGTGTTTTATGAAAAAAAAAAAAATCCTTTGTACAATACTTGCGTCTCTACCAAGTGTGTCTGATATGCTAAAGAGTGAGTAGTTTCAGTAGATATTAAGAAAAAAGCAAATACCTATAGCCAGCTGGTCAGGTTAGGATGGTTGATTGTTAGTCAATACTCTGAATCCCACTACTGGCTCTCAGGTCTGTTCATCTCTATTGCTCCTGTGTTTCAACAAGATTGCTGGGCAGGTGGGCATTTTCATGGTAGTCTTTTTTTTTGAGCACAAATCAAATCTTGGCACTGACATTAATCAAAATTGATCTATTAAATGAAACACTTTGGAAATGGTAAGTTGGAAATCAGAATTTCCTATTTCTAGTTTTACTGTTTTTTATTAAGCTTTGCTTTTGGAATTAAGAGGTGAAATCTGAACAACAAGATGTCAGAACTGTGAGTGCCCCCTCACTTACTGATTTCAAGAGGATTATGATGTTCTGTACTTGTTATTGGATATATTTAAGAAGGTAGAATTAGTGCCACACAACAGGTAGATTTTTAAAATAGAAATTTTTTGGAGATTCAGGACACATTTATGAGTTTTATAGACTTTTTTTTTTTTTTACTTACAACAGGGTTTAATCACTAACACTAGTTAATGTATAAAAATAATTGTAATTTGCATAGATAATATGTTGGAGGATCCATATATATACTGTGATTTAGAATCACCGTTAAAGTGGGAAAGAATCCCATCTTATTTATTAATGAGATATAAAGTAGTGTGTGCGTGTATAAATGAAAATGTATATTGAGGTAACACATAATTTTATTGCGTGCTGAATTCTTCTTGTCCTCTGATCAAAGGCGAGTGCAGTGAAATACTCAGTTGATCATCTCCGACTTGTGCGGCATAAACACGTTCTGTGCTAACTGGTTATAATAAAGTATGGAAGGAGATAAAAAGGCTTCTTCCCCCGTTTTCTGCCTTGTAAATGCATTGTAGTGCTGGCTCTATGTCATGGAAGTTACTTAGGGAGCTTTGCAGAGTTCCACGTGGCAGATTTGCAAGCAGTCCGACCTACGTCAGGTTGTAAATCCAGAAGTTCCATTATGCCAAAACTAGGAGGGCCACAGTCCCCAAGAAATGGGGAGGAAAGTTGGAACTAGCAAAATTTGAATATGGAAGTACTCGTTGCATTACACAAGGAGCATCTGTGGCAAAGTGAAGTTGTGGGAGGAAGACTGACATACTCGAAGGCTATCAGGTAGAGACACAAAGGAGGTCCTGGAGAAACTTCCACTGCTTGGAGTCTGAGCAGTCTGGAAAGTCTTGGAAAGGCAGTGCTGGGAAGAGAGCTGGGAAATCTGAGCATCACAAATTCCTCTGGGATAGCTCCTTGTTCAACCACCTCTGAAAGGCTTGGAAAAACATTTGCAAAAAAATAGTGGTGAAATTGAACATTTCATCTGGAAATACGTGTTGCCCGAAAAATAGTGGTGAAAATAGAGTCTGCTTCCCTGGGCTAGCAACATATTAGACGAGAGTTTCCATTTATTACTCTAACTCAACCTCTTCTTTAGGGAGTCTTGTAAAATAGGAAAATAGCCACACTTTTGTAGTTCACTGTTAGAGCAATTGAATAGCGTGTTAAGGAAGCTCCCAATGAAATTGGATCTCCAATACGTCAAATTAAAAGCTTTATGAAATTGGTGCTTATTCCCTCAATTAATAGTTATTGCCTGCATATTTTAGTGTCATGTAGTATTAACTGTGCCATGAAGGTAGTGGACAGCATGGTCAAAATCTTATTGTAACAGAAATTACCTGGAATAAGGATCTTATGTCAAGTTTAAATATGTTCTTACAAGCACATTCCTCATTTCTGCATGCAGCTGGTTATTACAGCTATATAAAAAGTGCATGCAGATGAACTGGGAAAATTATGTATTCAGCAGGTCATGTCTGTGTGCAAATTTACCCTTTTTAGAGAGTATGATCACAGTAATTTCTGCAGTGCAAATTAAATGCACAGTTTAATTATTCATCTTTTCACTGTTCATGAAAGATCAAGTCCAGAAGTCAATCCTTTATCACTGGTAAATGGCTGCTAGGATTCAAAGGCAGGGTTCCTTGCATACAAACTGACTTAGTAGTTGCCAGTCACTTAAAAGTGAACAAACTCGGCCTCTAAAAGTGTGACTAGTTACAGTGCTCCCACACAGGTTTTCTGCAAGGGAAAGCTGCTTCCTCGCCCTTTTGAGGTGCAAATCACCTACGTTCTGTATGTTTCTTTTGTCCTATTTTTAAAGTTTTACCACTACTTGATTAGGGCATAAATCTCCTCTCGCTAATGGAACTGTTTACTCATAATGGTAAGAAGTCAGAAATTGAGAAGAAAATATTCAGAGTAAAACTGTCTTCTGCCACGTCTGCCTGTCACTTTGAAGAATGTTTCAATTTCACTTTACTGCTGAGTATATCAATATGCCAGATCATTGTCATTCTTGTAACGCCATCAGAATATGATAAATAAATGTGTTCAATTTAGCTCTGCTAGGGTTTAATTTACTCTAACAAAAGTGGCAAAAACTGTGCACGCTCTCATTTTAAATTGAGAAGAGGCAGCTGTGCAAGATTAGTGCAGCAGGAAAGAGTCCAAACTACAGTTCTGTCCATGCCATATGCAAGGGAGGTCTGACATGAAATGGCAAAACAAGTTCAGAACATCAGAATTTTCCACAGTTTTAAGTTTTAGTTCCACAGTTTAAGTTCCACAGTTTCCAAGTTTTAAACTTGACTAATTGCTGAAGCTAAATCTCCTTCTTTTTTTTTTTTAAATGCATAATATCGTATTTGATTGCAAAAAGAAAATTTCTAAGAAACCATCTGTACTTCAGTTCAATGACTTCCATATTGCTGTTCTTTTATAATTAGCGCTCACTTAAGAAAGATCTGTTTCTTGATTGTCAGGCCTGTATGTTATATGGGAACTAAAAGATATTATTATGTGCTATAGAAAGATGTGCTATAAGCTCGACCAGAGATTGCCTTGGAGCAAAAGGTGAAGTGGGTGACTTTTGATTGCTCCTTGTCTCGTGTGAAGAGTGTTACTAAAAGTTGCATGGAGGTAAATGAGTATGAAAGGAATTTAAGCCTGATAATTTTGTAAAAGCTTTATACAGAACTCAGTATAACTTTCAAAGATTTTTTTTTTCTTTTCTTTTTCCTTTTTTATAAGGAAATATTCTGTGATTTCATCCTCAGCAAGTGCATGTTCTTACTAAGTGAGACTTAGTATTTCAATATAGCCAATGCATTTCCTGTACTGGCTATGAATATATACCTGGATAAATAACTTGGATATGTTTATGTGGAAATCGATTGCAATTAAACATTTTCATTCTTTCTTGTTGTAATTATGACCGAAAGAAGGATGGAAAGTTGCAAGTAGTAGGATTGTAGTCTTGTGGCTCAGTGAGTTTAGCTCATGTGCATGGTGCTGGTGACCATGCAGAAGCTCCTGGCACACATGCTGCAGGGTGGAAGCATCAGCATCTTCATTTAGAAACATGCCTTTGTGATTTCCTAAAATATAGATATATACATACCTACTGAATGCTTTATTTAGCAGTGGTGGACACATGGTTAACCATGGTGAAATATTTTGCAGCATTAGGGCTATCACCACCAACTGGATGTCATAACTGCATGATATCAGTTATATCCCCAATTATTGCCTACTAAGTGTCATTGAAGCAAATGGAATTTCTTTCATAGGTCTGGAAGATTCTTTGACTTTGATTCCCCTTTCTGAAATCAGTTTAGCTGCGTTTTAGTTTTGTAGCTTTCAAAATTGATGTTTATACTTAGAGACTTTGATAGGTGCATTTCTATAAATTGAGGTGTAAGTAGCAAATAGAGACTCCGTTGTAAAGTTTCTTCAGTCTGAGTTTAGTGGCTTACAGCCATCAAACTACAAGCTGAGAAAAACAGAGGATGGTTTTTCTTTTATTATTATTGTTTTTAATTATGAAAGCAATTATTTCAGTGCATCAACTTCTTTGCCTAAAATCTGTAAATTCCTCTAAGAACCTCAGCTTTTGTGGATTTTATAGGTTCCCTTGTATGCCAGTTCCTGATGATGAGCTTGTTAGCAGAATTATATATTATGCTGTTATATATATTTGTGTGTGTGTGTGTGTGTGTCTGGGTATATACACACATGTATATTCCTATTACTGCATAAGCAAGTTAATTCACTGTTACAGACAGCATTTGTACGTTTTACAGCATCAGTATGTTGAATTCTATGATATAACTGACTTCCTTGGTATTCTGTTCAGTGCAGATATACTGCTTAAAAACAGAGCTGTCCTTCCTTTCATTTCCTTCCCTCCCTATTAGAGGTTTCTTCCTTGCACATACTGCAGTTTTAATCATTTAAGAATTTGGTTTTTTGTTTGTGGAAAAGAAAGGAAAAAAAAAGAGAAAACTGTTTCTGGAGCCTTTAAAAATCTGATCATTTAAGAGATTTAATTTAGAACAAAGTCAAGCAAAACACTGAATTGGCAAAACTGAGAAGGTGGTTTCTTTAAGTGGGAGGAAAGTCGCTGGAGACTAAGAAGAGCAGAGCAAAACCTGTTCATTTGGATCTGCAGCAGACTGAAGAGAAATACAAGATGTTTGCAGTACAGACCCTGTTCCACACTGGTGAGGATTTGTGGGAACTGGAGAACAGCAAAGAACAGCATTTATTCCTGTAAACAAAAATAGTTGACATTGCAATGGATAGTGTAACAGATTGGGCTAAGTCAATGAAATCATGGGCAGCACGGAAAAGGTAAATTAGAAAACTGTTGTTTAATGAGTCTCCTAACCAAAGAAGTAGGGACATTGTCAGCGTGTGGCAGCCTGGAACAAACAGCAAGAAGTATTTACTCGCACAGTGTGTGTCTAGGCACAAAATTTTTGCTGTAACTTCTGTTTTATGTTTTAGGCTTCCAGGAGTTCAGCAAGCAGCTGGACAAATAGGGAAGAGAGGGAAAAATCAAAATAGATTGGAGAGAGACAAATAGATTGGAGAGGGAAAAATCAAATAGTCTCTTTTAGCTTACGCAGTCACTACATTGTAGAAGCTGGGAAAGTCTGCGGAAGTGTTACTGCATTCCTGCCTCCTCCACACTGAGGATATAGTCCTGGGTGCGTTTAGAGGGAGAATACTGGACTAAATGGTCCCTTGGTCTGGCTGCATTTTAATGCATGTGACCATTTTACCACCTTTTTTGCTTTATGAAACTGCTCTCCTGCCATTTCCAAACAGAGTTAAAGATTTGATGACCTCCTGTCCAGCGCTATTGTGTTGGATGAATGATTTGTATTTTGCAGCAAACTTGGTTGAATAGAGAATGAAGTTCTTGCACTGTCAGTAGCTGAAGTCTTCTAATCCTTGAGGCATTTTCCAAACATTTTTCAAAATAATATGAAATTACTAGCTTTGGTAGAAAAGTAATGAAACTTTAAGAGAATGTCAGTAACTCCAGCAGATCTGACCAAATTATCTTTTCATTGTGGTTGATTTAACTTGATTGTTTCTCCTGTCGCTTGAGTTTTGTGAAGTGCCTTATCAACAAATTGCATTTTTTTGACATAAAATCAGACATAATGAACTGATGCTCCTGTGCTTTTTTTTTAAATCCAGCAGCACACTCTGTGCAAGATGAGGGAAGAGGAAATGATAATTTTAGCAGCTGATGCAGGCCAGATTTTCTTTCTCTTGTCATGTCTTTTGTTGTCAAGCTGTGTGAACCCAATTGAAATTCTGATTTTCCATGGACTATTTCACACCAAACACAATCCTTATGCTCTATTTAAAACTGTTTTCTTACATTACAAAAGAATAAAAAATACTTTTTTTCTCTGTCCTTACTGATTTTTGATTAGGTGACATTACTGTTTGATTTTCTGGCTTTAGGTATGCAGATGGACACAAACCGGCAGGAAGTTCCTTTCTTCTGAGATGTCACAGCCACTCTGGAGCTCTGCTGCTGGAGAGGGGGCAGGTCCCGTGTCAGGCCAGGGCTGACTCACAACCCTGCTCGGACTCATAGGATGTGGCAGAGGAGGGTGTCTTGGATGCTCCCTCGTAACTCAGGCTGATGTAACTGGCTGCTGTTTTTCCCAGTGCAATTCGTCTCAAGACATCAAAGCAGAAAACTGACCTCGGCTTTTCAAACCTCTTAGGCCCACGTAAGGGGAGCTTGCCACAGGTCGGATAGGGAAGAGGGACAGGTGAGAGGTGCAGAGCAGCAGGGATAACAACCTCTGGCAGGTTATTCCCCATCTGGTCTCCGTGCTTACTTGCCTGCTCTGTGTTAACATGCAAAAGTCCCTGCAGAGCTGACTGCCATCCCTAATACAAGGGGAGATGAAACATCCCAGGATCTATAATTCTTGCCAGCAATCTGCCACATTATACAGAACAATTTTGTTATCACAGGACCCTCAAAAAATGATCTTTTTTTTTTCTTCGCTCTGAAAATGAGACTGTCCCCAGTCTGTCCTGTGGGTTAGAAAGAAAAGAGAGAAGACCATGTAAATGTATAATTCATTTCTGTGCATAAAGCCTATATTTGGTGCCTGGTAAGACCTTGTTAAAAAATTACTTTGAAAGTTCCCTATAATTTGTCCTTAGCCCCAAGGAAACAATATGCTTTTTCATGGGCTGTTTTTCTCAGGAAATAGTGTAGTGATTAGATATGCTTCTGAAACAACAGCCAAAATTATGAGGAAAGGGAGCAGAACTACATGTAGTGTGTCATGAAAATTACAGGTTATGTATGGGTCATGCGGTCTGGTATCTAAAAACAAAACATGTTTATTGCATTTTGATATTGATTCAGTTTTAAGGGTGGCATAGCATCTGTACAAAAGAAGTTAAAAAAGACAGGCTGTAATTATGCATTAGTCCATGCTCTTTTAATTTTTGGCAGTCCTAGGAATTAGTTTTTTAACAGAGTGGATACAAGCTTTTGCTCGTAACGTGGGTATATAAAATGACATAGAGATTTCATTTTGCAAAAATGCGCTGATAATAGGCTGTGTTCTGCAGGGGGAATTTAGCTAAGAGCTGTCTGAATAAAAAAAAAAGTGTGAGAAATATTTACTCCACCATGACTGCTGTGTTAGCTTCCACTAAAAGGAGCTATCTGGTTCTGGTTCCCTGTGCCTCCGAGTGATCTGGAGTGTGTGCACTCTGTGGCATGGCTTAGTTCTGTATGAGCAAAAAAAAAATCTGCCTTTTTAAATTATAGTTGTTTATAGTTGTATATACAAAGGCTTATAGAAATGTGTATATGTATGAATTGTGATGCTACAATGTGCAGTTTTACACTGAGTGCATCAATAGATTCGAATGCCATTTCTGTGGTCTGTAGTAGCTAGTGGATAGCTTCACCTCTAGACTATCCGAATGGATAAAAGTAGCACTTTGTGCTTCGTCTCCCACAAGAACCAGGCTGAATCAATGAAGTAGCGACTGAAATGGAAACAGGTGCCTCAAGGGAAGCAGTGTCACCACTGAAGCAGGAGGTAAGGCTTAGCTCTGCATTTGAGAAAGAGGCATCAAGTTTGCCGCCCATTCTGGGAGCTATCAGAAAGGTCATTAATATAAATAGATTCTCTACAGTGGTACCTCGAAAGCAGAAAAGATGAGAAGGATCTGTGGTGCTTTCGGTTGTTATATAGGGGCTATTTTCCAATCATCCCTTGGCCTTATCTTTGTGTATTCCTGAAGAGCAGAGCAAAATCCAAACTTGGCACAGTGTAAGTGGTCTGTTTTTGTATTGCACAGTAAAGTACTGTAGGGAAGCAGGGTGCTCCTAGAGTTTGTGCAGTAATTGTACAAAGCTGTTCCTTGCAGAAAAATTCTTAAAGTAACAGATGTTAAGAAAGCTGAAGCAGAAATGCTGTAGGAACGGCCTGTGGTTGCTTTTCGTACAATGTATTTATTTACTTGCTTTTCTCATTAAAATGGGAGGAAAAAATATGATTTAATCAGGAGTAAATGAGCAGGGTAAATGAGGAGGAAAATACTATATCTGGTGAGTTCACCTGAGAAGTAGACCAAGAGGAAAAGAGCGTGTTCATTTTCTGCACAAGCACAATTTTGTAAGGGAAGGTCACCGCGCAGTACTGGGTACACAAAAGTTTCTCCTCTTTTACGGCTGCTGATGAAAGATCTGTCAAATTGACATGACTAATGAGAGCTCATAAAGGCAGGCTGGATAGTCACAAGTGTGTACTTTTAGGTGATAAAAGACTTAGCAGTCTAAACAAGGAAGATTCATTTATTTTATGGGTTGCTCACAAGCTAAACCTTCTACCACTGCTGAACTCAGGAGGTAAAGCTGTACTTCATGTCACAAAAACCCCGGCTGCAGCATTGCTCCCTTATCTCCACTATAACAAAGTGTGTCCCAGCTAATCACCACATCTAATGTGCTCTTTTGTTGCATGTCTGTATTTTGTGCAAGGTTTTCCAAGAGCCAGTAACCTATTCTAGAAGAGGTGTGGGGATGCTGATGTGATTGCTGGGAATGGGATGGGATGTGATTGATGGGAATGTGATTGCCACCCAGTTTTTCTTGCTAAATCCTGACTTCATCCTTGTTGCAAGCTCTGACACTTTGCTTTTTTTAAGACTTTATCTAGACTTAGGTCATGTTTTGAATTGTTGGAGGTATTCAGAACTCACCTGGAAAAGGTGCGGAGCAACTCAATAAAATTTCAAAGTAGTCTCTAACTTTGAAGTTATTCCCTGGTTTTCAGGAACAGAAGACTTTTTCAACCCAAATAATTCTATGAGTCTGTGTTACATTACCTTGCCTTAATATGTATTGCCATTTCAACAAAACAAGATTGCAGTTAAAATAAACTTTTGCCAATTTTTATCCCAGAAAAATGCAAATCCAGGACATAGCGTTCACTTAACCACTGCATGCACAGGACAGGTAGCTCTACATATCAGAATCAAGTATTATGTTAGGAGGATTGGAAGTCATCTGCAACTGAAGAATGACGTATGTTTGAAATCGAAGATAATGTGTTTTTGGTGTATGTTTCAATAATGAAATTTTGTATGTAGGCAGCATTTCATTTCTATAAGGCATTGTATAGTATTGGTTTATTTATGAAGAGTACCATAAAATCCAAATAACAGGGTATACCTGTATTATTTAGCACTGATATTTTTATAGGAGAACAGGTTATACTTCAAAATCTTTTCTTCAGCTACCAGCTAAATACATTTTGGCTTTAACTTTCCGTGGTGCAGAATGAGATGACATAAATGACAGAGGGGCATTGTTAGAAGACCTGACTTGAAATATATTTTCTAACTTTATAGTAAGTGAGACAGATGTGTTAGAAAGTAGTTGCAATTTTGTGCACAAATCACTGTAAGAAATCCTACCACTGATTTTTAGTCTTTAATTCACAAAGATAAAGTGATGCAAGATTTTGCAAGTGATTCCTTTTAGAAATTGTATCGTTTTGAGGGGGTATCAGGAAGAAAGTACTGAATTCCAGCGATGATTAAGATCAAATGACAGAAAACGGTACAAATTATGCTTGTGCATGGGCTTTGGGTTATACTTGATCATGCAAAATGAAATATATTTAGAATTACAATTTGAAATGTCAGTGTAGGTGAGAAAGCATTGAATGAGATGTATTTCAGTGATTTTACAAAAACATCAGATAAGTTAACGTTTCACTATGTATCTGTAAAAGCACATAACTCCACATACCGCTATGAGTACCTCGCTCAGAGCAGGTATTGCCACACAGTCACATTTAGTATATCTAACTGTAGCTGCTCTCTGTGTTGTAGCTATATCTTCATTTCTTCAAGTATGAAAAAAATGTGACAGGTGTGCGTGTATGGTTACGGCTGAGTTCTGAAAGGGTGATCTCCTCCTGGAGCTCTTGTTTAATAAACCATATCACAAGCTCCCACCATTACAACTTTACCCCTAGGCGCTTTATGGAATGATCCTACTTGTTTTCTGCATGGAGGGTGCAATTTTAACTCTTGCAGAAGTGAACAGTCTTGCTGCCTTGGTACCGCATTCACACAGAGAAGACAGACCTTTTGCAAAATGATCTCAAGGATACTTTTTCAGGAAAAGAAAAAAGCAAGGTGGCCACCTTTCTCTGGTGGTGTAAAGATAAACCAGCATGCGAGAGAGCTTTTTAAATACATTTTAAAAAGTTGGGAAGAAGCTTAACCCTGTGCTGCCCACTTTCCTGGAAGAGTTATTGAGCATACAGAGTATGCTCAGTACTATGCTCAGCACTATGCTCATGCAGAGTATGACACTGACATGGAAGAAGTGGCTAGTTATGACTAAATTTAAAAGGGTGCCTAGCATTGCATTTTGTGACAGATTAATTTTACTTAATGAAGAAAAATGAAGCGATTGTGAAATTTCACTGGAAGTTGTGATGCTGTAGAGCTCTCCTGAATTTAGAATTTGCAGCATGTCACCACTGCACAAACAATCCATTCTGGTTACAGTTTTAAGATTGCAATCTTGTCGACCTTAAACAATGAGTGTTCTAGGAGCTCTTGGAAAGAAAATGGGAATGTTATCTTAGCTAAATAACAGTTCTTTAACTAACCATGGGAGTCAAAGCATTAGTGATTCCCCTCACCAGCTACATAAACAAGTAGGAAGATGCTTGTTTCCTCTCTCTTTGCTGCACTATTTTAATTCTATGAGTAGCTTTACAGTTACTACAGCTGGGGTGTAAACAGTTGTGGTTGCCACTGTGGTTTTGTTAACCTAATCTGCTCTGAGATTTTTGTTCTTATTTTTCCACTGTTGTTTGAAAAATGTTAAGTGAAAATGACAGTTTTCCATGATATGGGAGGATGTGGTAAAGTAAGAGGTGCTTGTGAGTGAGTATTAATCATCAGCCAGTTGTAAAAAACGGGTGGGAGAGGACATCAAAATCATAAAGAATCTGAGAATAATTTGACTGCATTAGCACTAAAAAAGTCTGGATTTTCCTTGTGGTGACACTGAAGTAATTATTTTCCCCAAATGAGTTACTGTTCAGTGGTTCACTTTCTTCTCTTGATTACTGGTGAAGATGTTGAATCAAAGCAGTCTCCATGCGCATCTTGGGCATTTTGGAGTATTGCCAGCTTGTGCTGTAAACTCCTCTCGATCCTGAAAAGCAACTCTCAAGCCTGCCCTTTGCTTCTTTTTCTTTGACCAGCTTTCTGTTCAATCTGGCCTGTCTCCAATCTCAGAGCAATTTAGTTGTTGCAGTAGTGTTTAGCATAGAGCCTTGTCAAAGATGTTTTGGCAGCTCTAATGTGCTGCTGCTCTTGCTGGCCCCGCTTTGTCAGAGCTCCAGTTGCGGGAACCATGCTGACTCTTTCCCAAGTTCTGCTCACTTTTCAGGAATCTTTACTACGGATGCAGACATCTTTCTAGGGATAGAAGATGGATTTCCTGGTCTGTAACCCTGTGATCTCTTTTCAAGTTGCCCCAGCAATGCACCAGTCCTCCGGTGCAGCAGCAGTTTGTTCTGTTGGGTTCCTTGGCTTGGCCAGCAGCTCAGCCATGGCACATTTGAGGTCCTCTGGTACTATCTGGTGGATTTTACCCGTTCCTCATGACTACTGGCATCCAGCTTCTCTGTTTGGTCTAACCCTTTCTGAATTTTCCCTTAAATTTAGGGAAATTTACATCCTTTACATCTCTGCTACAAAGAATGCACTTACATGGAAATCCCCACTGTAGCACAGACTAATACAAAGGATTCATTGAACTTCTCTACTGGACATCATTCCTGAGTGCTCTTTCACCTAATCAAGCAATCTCCTTGATTACTCCACTGTTTCATTGCTTCTGATATATTTGAAAAGCTTCGGAATATTTGCTTGAGCATCTCATGTAAGTACTTGTGGTTTTCTGCTTACATCTGATTGGCAATGGTGTGGGATTTTCTGGCATATTTGTTACCAGTGTTGATATTTTTTTCTGTTCATAACTTTGAAATCATGATGTTTTTTACATGTCTGTAAAACTAACAATATTTTACAGAAGACTTAAGGGCAGAATCTTGATGGAAGTGTATGTTTCTAAAGAAGTCAGTGTAGATACACACAAGGTTATTATTTAGCCATGTACTGTTATGCAAGTACTTTTGATAATCTGGTAGGAATTACAGATCAATTTCTTTTTAAAGATAAGGCACTGTATGATCTTCAAGTGTTGCTATAATACAGTTCTGATACCTTTAAATTCCTCGTTTATGAAGCTTAATATAGTGGGCTCTGTACCTCCCCCATTATTATGCAGTGATATATCTCCTTTGAGGAACAGAAAAAAAAACAGAAAACAGACCAATCAAACGAGCTGCTTTGCTGTGATATCTTGGCTCAGTACTACAGATCATAACATTTTCTAGAGTAAAAATTATCCAGGGGTTGAAAAGTAGCACCAGAATCACTGTATAATTTCAATAGCTGATAAAGAGTATCTCACGGACTTATGCTTTTTCCACACAAAAAACAGCTGCAGGCACAGCAAAGTAGTCCCAGGGATACAATTAAACTCAATTGCCTTCTAACGTATTCCACACTCCTTACAACTGTTACATTTTCACAGTAATACATTACTTAAAGCAACAATTATCAAATGATTTGGATTGTTTCTGTGCATAATGTTACAAGGGGAAGAAAACTATTTACATATAAACTCAAAAGAAATGGCCTTTTGAAGTGAAAAGATAGAAAAGTGAATTTAACTTCAGCTTGTATTTGGGTGCAATTACATGAAGAAAATGAGTTCGCATCTGACAGCACAACAGCAGTTAGGAGGGAAAGTATTAGTTAAGTGAAATGATAAATGGTATCTCAGTGGGACGCAATATTAGCCACAGCATCAAGTGATGGACTTAAAGGGGCTTGATAATATATGTTTCTCTTGAATGTGGTAAAACAGATCTCAAACTGGTGAAATTATCATGGTACTGAAGTCAGTATAATTGGACATAGATGTCTGAGCTGAAGACCTGCATCATAGTGCTTGTGTCTAATGTTGTATGTCCTTGGCTGAAAGACAACTTACAAACCTGTGCCACAGAGAGACAGCTTAGGTTCCAAGCCCCGGCAATTGCAGTCTGTTCCCGTTTGGGACGTGGCAACACTGTTGGCTTGCAGAAGGACTGCTTTCCTTGTGAGCCTTGCGCTCACCAGTGTGCCCTGCTGCCTTCGACGGGCATGGGCAGGGTTCCTCCTCACCCGGGAGCTGGGAGCTCAGCCCTACTCCCAGGGGCTGAGTGGTGACGTCTGTTCAACCTGGCAGAGAAGCTAGGGCAGAGCTCTCGATCCACCTCGAAGTGACTTGGAGAATCCTTGTGCTAGTGCAGAGCTTGTAGTTTTGCTTACATCAGTTTTATCGTAGAATCATTACGGATGGAAAAGATCTTTAATATCACCAAGTCCAACCATAAACCCATGACCACCATGCCACATAAACTGTGTCCCCAAGTGCCTCATCTACACGTTTCTCAAACACTATGAGGGACAGTGACTCTACCACTTCCCTAGGCAGCCTGAGCACTTGTTGGTTGAGTCTGTACCTCCTTGCGTCGATTTCTGCAGTTTTCCTAGCCATGTAGCTGAGTCGACAATTTGGAGCTTCTTGTTAAATAGATAATTGTGTCCTCAGAGGCAGTTAATTTAGATTTGTTAGCAGATTGTGTTGAAAAACTACCATTTTGAGTGCTGTTAAGTGTCAACTTTTGGAAAATCTTAGATTGCTTTTGTGTTCCAGTGTCTGCTACTGAGGTGAGAGAATATGCTGGTATTTTTGAGTGTTATATGATATTATTAAGTAAATAAATATGATGTATTTAAGTGTGTGCAAGTCTTAAAACCAAGAAAACCCTAATAAACTCGTGGTGAAAGCTGTCCTCTTATCATTCTCTCAGACAGCTCTGATGAGATGTAAAGCATGAAGAAAATGCATCAAAATTTGAAAGTGTGGCAAACCTGATAAATTATGTATTTTTATATTTTATGTTTTTTATTCAATAAGCCACCTTTTTCAAGCATATAAGGGGGAAACTGAGTAGAAATACACCCACCAGGGTTATTTAACCTCTGGGCGAGAATACACATGGCGCATTAATCATAATATAGATCCTCGGTTATAGCCTTGAATACTTGGGGAAGCAGTGATGAGAGTGACACAATTGCTCTGAGCTGCGAGTTCAGTGTGCTGAAGTCATTCTGTCATGAAGGAGTCTGCTGACAATATTTATGAGAGACTTTAGGCTGTTAGACCTTAGCTAACTCTGCAGCTTCCTCAATGTTTAGGCATCGTCTCTAAACATGCCTCCCCAAAAACCATTATATCAGCTTCATTTTCCCGGGAGGACATTCCAGGAAAGCAATATGCATGGGTGTAAATGTACATGAATATTTGCAGGGGTTTTTCAACACCCAGACATCCTGCAGAGTGAAGCTTCCCCCTTTACCTGGTCTAGGTTGAAAATGTATGCCATGAGTACCAAAACTGGTATCAGCCCCCAAATTCATAAACATGCCTGAAGGAGTAGTATTCCTCTGCCCCTAGTCTGCTTTTGATTTAGAAGGACTTTAGGTTATCTTAACTGTGTTTCCTCTCTGATCCTTTCTGCAATCATCTCTTAAAACGCTTTTATGTCTTTTTTACTGCTACCTTTTTCATGCCTTTTTCTTTTCCTTTTGAAGTCCCAATATGTTTTGAAGTCCCAAGAACTGCCCTTTGTTCATGTTGGCTGCCCTATACTCACTATTTATACACTCTGTGAAAGACTTGCAGGCACAAAGTTTGCCTTCCACTACCGATGACTGGCTGGAGAAAGAAAAAAGTAATTTAAGTGCTGTCTTATTCCCCTCTTTCTTGAGCAGAGTCCTGGAATGTAGAGTAGTTCTTTTTGATGGTATTGAATTCCTCTGCTCCGGAGGTCTGCCTACTCTTGATTACTTTGTGGAGATGCCCCAGCTAAGTTTAAAGTGACTTGGGGATAAGAAGGAATGTAGCCATGTTATGCAGGCCTCAGCTAGCCTCATATTGCCCACAGAGAAACCAACTGCAGATGTTCTGCATCTAGATGGCAACTGCTTCAGACAGGTATGATGCAGAATCAGGCAAATGTAAAAGCAAGGGGAATTTAGTGTTAATTAATCCAAACTGAGAAACCTGAACTTTTGAATGCTCAGAATTTCACCAGATCCCACAAGGACAGTGTGAGATCAGCTGAAGATCTGGCTTATCTTCACAACCAGAACAAGAGAGTCCTCCTTGTGCGTTCTCCTCACCTTGAAAAGCATTCATCACTCATTTAAAATTGTTCCTTGGTGGCAGAAATGTCATTCACTAAGGCAGTTAGTGTAAACACATAACTCCCACTCCTTTGGCTTGAAAAATGATTATGAAGTCTCAGTTATTGGAGTCTGTACCATGGCAGAGATTTTTATTGAGAGTGCTTAACCCTGCAGGGCTGTTATTTTTTCTGTCTTTAAAGTCACAGTAAAAACATCTAATTATAGAGAGCTATAGATGATTTTGTTGTGTTTTATTTTACTAACATGTTCTAGGATATTTTAACTTTTGTCATCAGCAGTGATAATCATATTTTCTTGTGGCAGAAAAGGTAATGTTACATACTGTCAAGATCTTCCTACGTGAAACATATGAAAATCAACTTTTTCAGTATTGTTGAGATTTTGCTCCTCCTTTTGCATGTAGTGAGTACCGCAGTTTGTTTCCATTGCATTATTTTTTAGAAAAGAAATGGCAATGATATCTTTGCCATCTATGGCTTATTTCTGTGAAGTATTCAATTTAATAAACAGCTTTAGTGATACTCTATTTAGTAAAGATATCCTTCTTTCCAAATGAATCTTCAATGAATTAAGGTATTGTCATGATCAGGGGATGGAAGGAAGTGGTTTCTAAAGTCACAGCTGTCAATATTTGCCTCTCAGCATATTTGGATAGTGCTTCAGAAAGCAGGAATCCCCTCTCCAGATTAAATTATTCCAGTTGTGAATAATCTTGGGCTGGCATCACATGAATCCTAACATCCTAAGGAAAGGTGGATGTTTAGGCAGTACTTGCAGGGAAATTGTAAAATGTAGGTTTGCCCCAGTGTACCTTTTTTTCTGTGCGCTTCTTGATGTGAAGATATTACTACACTGAATTGCTACCCCTTCAAAATTGAGACCATGGTTTCCAGTATTTCTCCCATAAGACATTTTATAAATATATGCATTTCAATGTGTAGAAGTTTAATAAGCCAGGAGGTCCATGCTGTCAGAAAGTTGTCCAAAGGCATGTTCATTGCTGTTCATGTTCTCAGGACCCTACTGATCCACTGGGATTTAGCTCCCATGGTTTGACTTTTCTTCCTGGCTCGCGTAATTTTTCACTACTGTGTCTGAAATGAACTTGGCAGCAGTAGAAATATGCTTTAAGTTACAAAATTAATCTCTGCCTGGTTAAAACAAAACAAAGCGAAAGACAATAAAATGTTTAAACAATAATATTTGAGATTTGAAAGAAAGCAATGAGGCATATTTCAGGGGAAAAAAATACATTTTAACTCCTGAATCTCCTTGGAAACAATAAGAATTCTATTTAAAAATCTGAGATTTGTACTTGAATTCCTGTTTGTCATCTTTTAATATTGAAATAATACACTTAAGACACCTACATGTATGCGTCGCCTTTCAACTAATTTGAACTGAAGTGTAAAGTTGATTATTGCTTTCTAGTCATCAGATGTTAACTTAAAAAGAACAGTGAATTGCTGCATTTTGCATATGTCACATAACTCACTCAATACAGGGAATTAATGTAGTTGCCTAGCTCATAGGCACTGTTTTTTATTGAAGTTACCACTTTTGATTTTGTATTGCCAAGGAATGTATTTCCATTTCCTTAAATTATTAGGCACCTGTAGTTACTCAGTGCAGGATGTTTGTGAGCAACTCTTGATCTTTAGCTTGTACATGAACTGCTATTTGCTAAATTTCAATATACAAAAACTCAGACATTGGGGACTTTTCATGAGCAAAATGGAATGCTTTTGCATACTTTTTACATGCATTAACAAGGGTTTTTGTGGTTATCAGTTCATATATATATATTTTACTCTGAATGTCTGAACATACCGACTAATACATGATTCAAACATGAGTTTGAAATGTACTTTCCACTGATGTCCTTCATTATTTGATTAGCATTCCTGATTTTATAACACTTACCAGGACCATCTGGAAAGATGAAGTGCTATCCCTATGTCAAAGGGTGCCTGTTGAGCACACCAATCTAATATATGCTTATTTTTAAGCCTTTCTTAAATTCTTCCCTAAGCAGAAGATACCTAATGGCTTCTTGAGATTTGAGTTTAAGCTAGATCAGGCAACACTTAGTTCATGGTAGAGCAACCATATAATCTTCGTGGTCTAAAATATTCCAGTGCCTAAGATGTAATAGAGACCACTTGCTAGGACATTTGTAGAAGGAAATTTTACCCCTCTCTAATGTTAGAGCAAATTGTCAATATAGTGATACCAGCTGCTGTTTTTGAATTTCCAGTGTAATAGTGCATATTTTCATATGCTAGGTGTAGAGACATAATCTATTAGGGGTTTGACCCTTCTGCACACGTCAGTAGTAAGCGTTACCTTTGATCTCTTGTAGGATAAGACCCAGTTGGTCTGCAGTCCGCAGCCATGAAGTAAAACTAACATTGTGTTGAGTTACTCTGAGTAAGGAATTCATGATTTGGAGTCAGATGTCTATTGAAGCAATCTCTACGTGTGAAGGTTTGAGTTAGCTCTATTCCTGTACTTCTGTTCTCTGAGTAACTCACCAACTTTCTGACTTGTGCTCAAAAGTGCCTTGGCCTTCCCAAGAGAGCAGGAACTGTGGAAGGTAAGATCTGTGCCTGCCCCTTTTCATCACATATTCACTGGTTTTCAGCCAGCAGGATGGAACAGTGCTGTGCAGCGGGTGTTTTCTGGTTTTGGGGGAGCCTTAGTAAGAATCCTGAATTGTTTATGTCTGTCTAATGAGAAAAAACACGGGGGGCCGGCCGGGACGAGCCACGGCAAGGGAACCCGAACCCGCGGGTCCCAACATAAAAGCCGAAGCGAAATGAAAGTAAAATAACCCCAGCCCCCTGACCCCAGCCCCAGGGGCCCTTTCGAGGGAGGAGACTAAAACTTAACCCGACGCGGAGTGATCGACGCGATCCGCTACCCTTCCCCCTGGGTGGTGGGGTTCCTCGGGTGCCGCGCTCTTTATCCCCCCCCAGCTTCCCACAAGCTTTATTTTGTCCACCCCCCAACCCTCAAGGGTGGAGGCTCCCCTTACCCCTCCTGACGGAGATCTGTTGGGAGAAGCTGCAGTCTCAAGATGTCAAGCCAGGAGGCTCGAGCCGGTAGGCCAATCCCTCTTGCGATGTCCGAATCCGAAGGCGAGGTCACTACTGGCAACCCTTCTACTCCGTAGGAGTCAGGCCCAAGTA
>JAUBNY010000645.1:3167621-3187273 GCA_032275445.1 Crypturellus soui | reverse complement strand
GTCTGGGCATGCGCAGGCAGAGGGGTCACAGAAGGGACACCAGACCCCCCTGTACATTCCTGCACTGCGCATGCCCCATGCCCAGCGATGTTATATGGGGCCCCTGTACCCCGATATTTGCCAACATCTGTCCTTATCTTTTTGGTTCTCTACAGAACTGTCCCTTTAATTTCTTATTTCAACATTACTTGTAAATTACTTGAGATTACTTCAGATGGTAACTACAACTTTTATATAATAGGAAGATTAGATCATGTTCATGTCACAGGCACCTTTATGAAAAATCAAACCTGGTAAAAATATCTTGCATCATGTATTTACCAAATTGAAAACACTGCATGTCAGGGTGAGCTCAATGTAAAATAGATTATGCTGTCATTTTAAGGCTGTCCTGCAGGTGAAAGACTACATGATGCCTCACTTTTGGGGCCTTATTCACTTGGGAAAAGAAAATAATCTTTATTTGTCTGTCCTGCTTTTGCATTTCATGTGTTTATTGAGATGAACATTCAGGATCCTGAGAACTGGCACGGTGATAGGCTCATAGGCATCTCCAGAGCTTATCAGCGGGCTGCCTCCTGACAGGGAGCAATGCAAATGAGAGCTTTTGGGCAAGCAGTGGGGTGGCTAGGCCGCTGCCTGGGCTTGCCTCTGCCAAACAGAAAACAACTAGAGCACCTTTGCTATCCACAGAGCTCTTTCCAGCAGTGGCTCCAGTTGGTTCTACATTGTGGCTATGTCCTGGGAGACTCAATTTACAGAAAAGCCCAGTTTAAAGGTTGCTGCTGTGGCTGCTTCTCTGCAATGGGAAGCCACTTCTCTTTTTAAAACTTAAGTGAGTCAGTGGGCAGTGAAATCAAGAAATGAAGAGATGGCTGAGGATGTTGTTCAATCTGCATGTCTTCTATGAATGAATAATTGCTGGCTGCCTTTGCTATTAATGTCACTTGCAGGGAAATTTGTTCATATATAAATCCAGAATCGCAATGTGTAATTAGACGGGCATTCTGAAAGGAAGCTGCTACTGGTGTTTTGCTTGAAATGGTCTCATTTGTTCCCAAAGCTTGTCCTTTGCAATAGGCATAGGCTACTTATGAGGTACAGGGCAATATGGATCTTTTCCTACAGGGCAATATGGATCTTTTTAGCCTCTGGAGAAATCATCCACTGTATTTTCCTTTAAATCATGCTTTTCTGTAATTTCCATGCATGTTTGTTGATAATGTTAGCACAGAAATTTACTTTTCCTTAGGGAAGCAACCTTGCAGCATTGTGAAAAACTACTTGAACTCACATTACTCTATAATGAAGAAAAAAATTTTTAAAAAAAGGATATTTCCTGTTCAAGTCAATACCAAAGCTCCTATTAATTCCATTAGGAGCTTAGGCGGGGCAGTGCAGAGTAAAATTCAAGGTAGATCTGGATACTGGCAGCCTTTGTACAATTATTGATCTAGCTTTTCTTTATACTGTTCTTCAAAAGAAGCTTATTCCAAATTGTTCAGGCATTAAAACAGAACACCATTCTGCCTCTTAGTATTTACAACTGAAAGAAAAGGACAGGTGTTGACAATCCAGGTGTGTTTGTATAGTGTTGGCTATACACGTGGGCCTTTTGGAGCAGTTTGAGCTGCACAAATAAAGACCGGTCTCATTGGCTTCTGTTATCTTAACCCAGGGTTTGTTGCTACAGACTGGTCGTCTGGACTGTTGGCTGAACCTAGTTGCCATCACTGGACCTGGTGTGTTCTTCTTGGGATGCTGCAGAGCTGCACCCATCTTGAGGATCTCCCTCTTCTTGCCTTGCTTGGATTTGTGGTGCTCAGACTGTCTTCCCTTGTGGAGCATCCCTGCTCTGTGGCACTGACTTTGAACTCACGTAGCATGAGATCTGAATCAGATCTTAACGTGAAGAACTGCTTCAGAGGACTGCTGCTAGCCCCCAGGGTTGCAATCTTGGAAGTGTGGAACACCAGAGAGACACCTCAGGCAGCTAGAGACAGACACAATTTAATGAGTTAGTAAAGAACAAAAGAGGAGGCACGCTATCTTTGTAATGCCACCAAAGCACCGAGTAACAAAGCTAAAGAAATGAGGCCTCTGAAATAGGCTTCAGTAGGATCCTTGTGCTTCAACTTTGTGCCATCTGTGGTAGAAAATGTTGCCAAGTTTTGCAATAAGTAATCAATACAGTAGCTCTAGCTGGAGCACATGATGAACTGTATTGACTGGAGAATGGTTCCTGAATTACTATGTGGAGGTACCAGAAGAGAACAAGAGCGCTGTATTTCTCCATCTTCAGTTTAAGCTTCAGTGAAGCTATCTATTAATATCTTGATTAACAGATAACCATTTTTTTTCTGTTCTGAGGCACTTGTTTGGTATTTTTTGATAAATGCCTCACACAAAAGGTTATACATTTAGCAAAGGCCCAGTTTCAGGATGTTACAGGTATTTAACAATAGTCTTCCTGGCACTATTATTGATCTGAATTGGCATTGACCTGTAAATTGATAGACTGAAAGGTTGGCTCTTCTCGGTCCTGAACTGAGCACAGTATTTCCTCGAAATCTTGAATATGCCAATTGGAAATGCTTTTCTCTAGTGCAGTTTGGTGGATATTTTTATTTTTTTGAATTTATTGGTAGGTAATTTGGCTGACAAGAAAGCAGAGATCTCAGATCTGGTTATCAGTCTGTACATAATGAAGTCTGTGACCATCAATATTTTCTCTAACCATGTTATAATCAGCTCACTATTAATGTGCCCATGTATGTAATCCAGCAGTTGGTAAGTGCTAAATATTCTGGAAGCCTCATATGTGGTGTTAGAATATACTTAAAGTTCTGGAGATGTATAGTACTGTACAGTAGCCTACTGTCATGTTTTATGATCCTAAATCTGGTATAAACCTTTAGCAGCAAAAACTTGAGGAGCATGGAAGTGCTGGTTTAATGTTTGTGTTTGCCTCAGTCATATGACTCTGTATTATATAGTAGGACAAAATCACTTATAAAAATACTTGCAGATAAAGCCTTCATGCACTTTTGTCAGCAGGGCTTTCAGTATCATTTTTCATGTGGATATTTTTAAGTGAGAGGATATCCTAAACATCATCCATCTGAGTGAAATTTCAGACCCAAGAACATCCAAGATGTTCTCAGGTTGCTTTCTGAAGTCTTCATTTGAAACATATTGCCTATGTGCTGTCTGCTCTGCAACACTGGACTCCACTTGTCCTTCCTTCCTTTGTCCTCCCGTTAATCTCTTCCTGAAGTAACTTTTTCAAAAGGCTTTTAACGTGATGATGTTGCATAAGGTCACATTTAACCTAAAGGGGGAAACCCACAAAAACAACAGCAATAAGGATTCTGTTTACCTGTTTGAACATTCAGTCTCTTTTTCCTAACCCTGCTTGTCTTCTCCAACAAAATGGGATGTGCTTTGGAGCAGGGACTGTGCTGTATTTGCTGTGATGTTTTAAGAGACTTGGGACGTAAGAGATTAGTGATTTTCTACAGTGCCAAGTGCCACTGCCCTACTAACAAGGATTAGTTGCAAGGAGAGCAGTTTTGTGAATGCCTTATGTTTTTCTCCCATCTCCATTTAGCTTGCCAGGTGGCCTGATGTCACATCAGGTAAATGGAGAACTCAGCTAGTACTTTAAAACAACCAGATTTTACAAAATGGAGGGAAAATGTCTGAACAGCAGGTCACTATTAACAAGCAAAAGCAGTGAGATGTTATAAAATGAGTTGAAAATGAGTATTATGCTTACTTTTAACAAACAAGATTTTTGCAATCCTTTGCTTAAAGCTAGCTATGCTGCAAATGAACAGATATTTTCCCAATTGCTTTATAATGGGTTGATCCACCAAGCATCTGAATTCAACACAGCATCCTTGTATTAAGCGAATTTGTGGAGCTATTTTGAGAGGAGCTGCACATTCAGGAATCCTGAAAGCAAGCTAATCAATTTATAAGACTAACTTGGGGAGCTCTCTAGTAATTCTGTTCACTCATACCCTTTTATTACCTCTGAAATTCACTTTGTGGTTGAAATATTAAATGTATATTTGAGGCAACTAAATGAATGCAGATATTGCAGTGATGAGAAGTAGTGATTGCTGCCAGACAAGAAAATGACTTAGCTGTGCTTGGATGGATATATCTTCTATTAAATGTTCAAACAAACTAACTGTTTGATGTTTGACTTTTTATTTCTGTACAAAGGTGATGTATGAAGAGGAAAAAATGAATTTGCATCTTGCAGCTTACATTTCATTCTCATGTACAGAGGGGACATGAGAAAGTAGAGATGTTTTTAAATATATCTTTTTTTAAACTTGGAAATATCAAAAATGTCAAGAGGAATTTTCCTTGTTCCTGCTGAAGGATTCCTGGTAGGCCTTTTTTCAAACTATATTGGCAGAAATGAGGACCTTGAATCTTTAATAAAGACATATTTTTCCCAAGTGGTTTAGTTGTATGCATGTTAATAAAAACAATGTTGAAAAGCCCCTTACTTTGCATCTCAAATAGTTAAGGTTTTATTTCCAAGGTAGTTATGCTGCCATAGCCATGCCAATTCTCCATTTTTCCCCAGAACCTCCCAGGGCAGAAAGTCTGAATTTTTAACAATAAGCACAGGAGGAGGAATTAAAAAATAAGATAAAACTGTGTTAGGGTTGCATTTTCCTATACTGTAAGACTGCAAAAATACTAACCTGTTTTTCCTTTGCTGACCACCTTTAAACCTTTCCTGCTCCCTCAAACATCTTATATAATACATATAGAGTTTTTATTGGGAGCACCAGGATAAATTCAACCCTTACTGCTTACAGTAGTTGTTGCACTGCAAAACCTGGCATTGTGAATACAAAAGATGCTCTACTTTCTGCAGTAGAAATGTAGTCCATTAAGTGCTGAAAATGCAGGGGTCGTGTAGGTCTCTTCTAAGGAAGCCATCTCCATTGACTCAAGGAAACGAGTCAAAATATTATTTAAACGTGATTCAAGCTGGTAGATGGGTCAGATCTCTCTTCTCTGATGATATAAAAAGGGGTAGTCACTATGTCTTGGATTTTGGGAGGCACTCTGAGTGGGAAACAGGAATTTATGATCATCAGGGACAAAGTTGCTGGATTTTAACCTTTCCTAGACAGCTAGGTGAATTCTCCAAAATGTACTCCAAGAGTACATTGTAGAGGTGCTTTATGTTTTAAAGACGATTCCTCCAGTGAAGGAAGATGCCCTCATATAATTTTAAACTTGTGGATTGTCATTTTAGCTTTTTTATTGCTGCATCTCTGACCCAGCGGTTTTTCCCTTAATTTTTCTGACCTCTATCTCTTTCCTTTCTGCCTCTGGAACAGTAGAAAAATCTAAGCAGATGACACTCTCATGAATCCATTTTCTGGGGAATAAAGTATTTCTGGATATGTAGATCTGATGCTTCAATATCTTTGCCAATATGATTTGGCTAGGTGATATCAATGACAGAAATCTGTTACAGCAATGGAACGTGTCGTTTTTAGATTAGAAGCATAGCGTTCGGCTTTGTAAGCATGCTTACATGCTTCAGCCAAAGTCCGACAGAGTCCTGATTTGATCATTTGTGACTGTGAGTTGTGATTAAATGCAGTGCTCTTAAGTTGGAATTGTACAAATGGAGTCAGGTATTTTTTTGAATTGAATGGATTAGGTGAATGGCTCCTAGGGATGAACAACTTTCAGGGGTGGTGCTTCTTTTCTTTCTTCCAGTTCTCTCTTTTAGCTTTTTTCTTCTGCCTTGTAAGTATTGTTAATGCTAATAAATCTAAAAATTGCATATTAAAAGATACTGATACTCGTAAACAGGAATGGGGCCTAACAGCAGTATATTTAGTTGTGACAGAAGCACCTTTTCCCCTCTCTCTTCAGAGCAGGTATGGTTTAGTACATGTGGTGTGGGAGAAGAATAAAACTTTTCCCAGTGGTTAGTATTCAGTCAGCATGTTTTCCATTCCTGACATATTCCAGATCTTTTCAATCTTCAATTGCATAATTTGAAAAATCAGCAGGAGCAATACTTTATAATGGCCAAGTGAGACAAGTTTAAAGAGAAAATGCTGCCATCTCCAGAGAGAATACCATAATCTACAAAATTAGGCAGGCTGAGAAATAAGATAAGAACTGAGTTAGAACTGATTTTAAGGTCATCCAAACACCTTTATATTTTATCCTTTCTTCACTATAAATTGTGCTACCCATCATTTTTTAACAAGGAGGCATTTAAGCTAAATAGACTTAATATAGTGTGTTTAATGTTTTTTATTTCCTGCCTGACATATACACTTTGGACATGTGCATTTACATTGTCCATGCTAAACAGTTGGAACAGTTTTAACAAGATGACTGCTTTTTATCAAACACAAGGTATTTTGCAGTGTTTTATCCTTTCCTGTTAATTTTTCCAATTTGGTTGAGGGGAAAAAAGGGAAATGGGTGGTTGTGTATTCTCAAGGAGAATCGAGGTTTGCTTGCTGTAGAGCGTGGTGGCTTCTGTCTGGTTTCCAGGTAGATTCCCCTTGCATGAAAACACAGACAAGAGAGGAGACAGAAAAAATGCTGATTTATGTGCGTCTTCTGAATTTGTGACCTGTAGCCCAGCTGCTCCATGGAGCAGATATGGATAATTATAAGTGCATACCTCCCTGTCTTATCACATTGAAAAACTTCCATCTAATTTAACAAATATATATATTTTTTTGCAAAACTGTTAAAAAATAAAAAATATTTCCTCCAGTGTGGAGGAAAACAAAAGATAAAAGTATGAAAGACGCCAGCATTGAATTTTTCATGACCAGACTTCTTCCCAGTTAGTAATCTGAGAATATCATGTAGTGAGGTTGTGAAATGAATCTCTTCATCACGTCCCACATTCATTCATGTTATTGAATGAACGTGAATGTTGGTTGTGAGTAGAAACTCAAAACCAATAACATTTTGTAAATGCATTCAGTAAAGGGGGGAGGACCCATAATTTCTCAGGGGCCTGGGAGCACCAATATGCAAATATTGATTTCATGACAGCTTCAGATCTGACTGCTCCTATCTTCTGAACAGTGCTTGTGTCTTTATCTTATGCACCTCTAATAACAGAGGCATGGTGTGACTTATGTAGTTTGTTGTGTGCCTATGATAAGTTATTTGTATTGAATTTGTTTCATGTAATTGTGATATTGAAGGTAGTGTTAATACTGACTGAAACCATCAGTTTAAGCAGAATCAGGTCCAGTTCCCCAGAAGAGTAGTCCGTGCAGCAGTATGTGTATGCTTTTGCACCCTCATAGGTAGAATCACACTTAGCACTTCTTAGCACTTTCCTCTTCGCAGGCTTGAGTCAAATGTACACGTGCTACCATTTGGACCAAAGTGTCTCTATCATTGTTTTCCAAGATGAGCAGTGTTGCTATACTGTAAAGAAGCACCGCAACCACTTCAAACTATTCTACCTTACTGTTAGCTTCTTGGCAGGGTGAAAATAATGTTTCTGCGTGTCTCTACCATGCTTTGACCTTGCATGGCAGTAGCAGAAATAAGACACTGTCTACCACTGAGAGTGCTGTGGTAAAAAAGAGACAAAATTGGCCCATCTACTTGATACTAGTAGATGGTGAGTCAGTTACGGAATTTAATATAAGCTCTTGACTACCTAGTTCAGCTCATCATTTCCCATACTCACTCAAAATTGGGATAGGGTCAGAGTTCTGTTCTCCTTATCTATCCTTTATTATTCTGTCTGCTTCCTCAGAGCCATTCTGGGAATTTTTCCAAACTTCTACCATCTGTGCCTCTTTGCACACTGTGCAAAAAAGGGGATGCTCTCTAATAGAGCTACAGTGAGCAGCCCAAGAGAGATTTATACCCTGACAAACTAGTCTCTATCAACTCAATTTGCCTTGCTTGTTAGGATTGTGATTAAGAGTGAAAGCCTGACTCGCTGGAAAACTGCAATTGCTCCAGCTCCAAAAGCCATCAGCAGAGCTGCTCCAGCCATATGGTAGCTATTGGAGCATTGGTACCAGTGCTGAACTGGAAACCATTGACTTTTCCCAGCAGCTGGAAAACTGGAGGAACTATGAATTCACAGTCTGTGCTCTGTGTTTTAATAACTTCCAAAAGCTTTTGTAAACAAGATTTTGTATTTACATTTTAACAGCAGAATCCATTGGCTGGGGGAGAAAAGCAAATGTATTGGCCAATGTTCTCCGGAAGATGTGAGAGATGGGAATCCCCACGCTTCATGTGGTGAATGGAGAACTTCAAGGCTTTGGTGCTAGTGCTGTTCTGCTGAACAGCATGTGACAGAGTTTACTTATTCAGAAATCACTGTTTTTATTTAAACCCTGTAATCCCGGAAGCCCTGCAGAAGACTCTGTAGGTATCAGTCTTACTCTTTTGTTTTCCTGCTTCCATTCTGCTTTACTTACACAGCTGTTTTTGTTGAGTGGTGTGTGCACACAGATCATGTTCTTCTGTTGTACCAGGAGATGCAACATCAAAAAGTTTCATTTACCAAAAAGACTGATGAAAGAACAACTAAAATATTTGGGGGATATTGTCACAAATTTTCACAATGAGATTTCAGAATGTAAAAAAAATGTTCTGTAGGCCTCCTCTGGTAACGTCTTGTGATGTACCAGGACTTCTGAAGGATAGTTACTACTCTTTGGAGAAGCTGTGTGTTCTCACTTTCGCTGTCCCTTTGTTGTATCTAATCCAGCTATCTGATTTGAGCTGCCACTGATTAAGGATGAACTGTTGCCTTAGAGAATCTGGTCTGATGTGCACAGTGTTTCAGGAGGAAAGGGATTAGTGCTATATCTTGGACACAGTTTTAATAGACTAACAATAGAAACAAATGACATCCAAGGACACAGAACTCATTATAGGCTCTGAAAATGTAGGAAAAGAGCTTTTCCTAGGTGTGAGAAAGAAGATTTCTTGATCTCAGAATACTTGGAATATTTTCAGTTGTTTTTGTTTGCTAGTTTATTTTAAATTGTTATTAACATTGATATGGAAAGTAGCTGACTGCAGTGATGAGGTTTTGCTCTGACAACTTTTGTGTTATCAATGCAGTGCCTACTGCATTGGCTTCATTCTGTTTCTTTTGCTTTGCCTGTTTGTTCACCTAAAATGTGGAATTTGGCCCTCCAGGATTCCTGAGTGATTCTTTTTGACTGTTGTAGACATGTTTTGCTGATAATTTATTATGTGATGAGTGAATCAGGTCCTCACTCTGAGGAGAATTATGCAGCTGGAGAAGAGGAGGTAAAGCCCTTCCTGTGTGGTTGGCTGTGCAGGTTATGGACAACAGCGCAGCGTGGTTCAGTCCCATCTCTTAGGAAGGGAGAACAGGTTGGGTGCCTAAAGTTCTGCAGATGACTCTGTTCCGGTAGAAACTATGAACTGTTGGATAATACTGCAGTTTCCGTCGTCATGTTATAAAAGAAGCCACTCTTGTGGCTTTCTGTCCAACACTGCACTGTTTTGGGTTTCCTCGGAGTCATCCAGATACTAACTGTTGTTTAGTATCAACAATGTAAATACAGAATGGGGAGAATAAATAATTGGGAGCACAAATGCTACCTTTTAACGTAAACTCACTATTAAAAACATTTACCTTTGTTGTAGGTACAACAACAACAATTTCCTACAGAATTATTTATTCTTCTTCTTTGTGTGCAATAATTCCTATATAGCCAGCAACTTTCTCTTCTTTTAGTGATAATCATTAATCCTTCTTTTATTTTTCTTCTCTGATGTGTTAATGGAGCAATTAAACCAATAGCACAGTTGTCAGCTCTAATACCAGCAAATATCAGAAAGGTATGATGAGGCTCTCAAGCTCCCATTATTTTTGTCTCTGTATGTCAGATTTTTTAGTAATTAAAGATGTCTCTTTAATTGTTATGCATATAACCAGTGATACTCTTTTATATATTTTAAAAAAATGTTATCAAACTATTTTATTCTAACTAGCTGAACTAGTGCTAACCATATAGATGCTCAGGAGATACAAAAATTTCAATTTGCAAATAAAATTCTACAGTAGATATTATTTAGTTTTAATAATTAGTCTACAGTGTTATTTGCTATCAGTGTATTTTTTAGGGCTTTTTTATGATCTTATTTTTTAAAACCTAGCTATGCTACTTCTTTACTGTTTTAAATATTTTTTTATTTCCTTTAGAGAGACATCCATGCTCTTGTTTTCATTAACACTGGGAATATGCTAGTTACATGTTAACAAGGCATCCTGTACCCATTATTTATATAATTTTGCACTTCTAGCCACATTAAATCACTGAAGCAGTTGTGATTTTATTTGCCAGTCTTGACAGTTTTGATGTTATGGCTATGTTCCCTCTCTGATTCCAGTAGTTGACCATGAATCAAGTAGCTGTAAACTTTAAATGCCTTTTCCCTTTGAGAGCAAGCAGTTTGCTTTTAGAAGTGGGGGAAAGAAAAGACCTAGAAATGCTGCAGGAATCTACTTTTTATAATGCCTCACCAGAGGGCTGACATACTGACAGACAGATTTGTTTCTTAAGTTAGAATTTAATTCTGATGGAAAAGAGGGGCTGACCCAAAGGTGGAATCTGTCTGGCTGCACCTCCCTGCTCGGCAACTGACAACCGCCTGGGAATAGAAATCCGCTAGGAAGAAGAAAGTAGGGCATAAAATACACTTGGCCATGATTTCAAAGGAGGAGGAAAAGGTGCTTGTTGAGTTTTGCTGGCTTGGAAAATCACCACAACTGTCTAAGAGTGAAATGCGTGTGTCTTTTATTACAAAGTTTCTGCAGGTCCTATTTTTAATTTGTGCCTCAAGTGATAGGTGAACTATATACTAGAGAGCTCGCAGAGACAGAGGCTTGAAAAGGGCAGGTGTGCCTTTGGGAAAGACTTACAGGAGCCTGGTTCATATGATATATTTTAGAGCGAGTCTGCTGAAGTGTGGGGAGAGTGACAATTTGGGCAAGAAACACCTGAGAAGGACAACACAGTAGGTACTTTCTGAAGGTTGCTGGTATCCCAAAGGGTAGATGCAACATAGCAGCTGGCAACCTTCCCCAAAGGGGAAGAAGAACTGTCCCAGATGTAGCTGGATGTTATGTTATGCTCAGGACTCATTACTTCACGTGAAAAGAATTCATGTGAAAATGATGTGAGTGTCTCACGTGGCACGCTGATGTCTTTCACACAAAGGCAGGTATGCTCAAACACATCCTGGCTGTCTGTAGTCTGTATCAAAATTTCTTCTCTGTTCTTTTGTCTCCTTGAATTAGTGAAAGAGTTTTTCTTTGTGATTTTTACTTTTTATGCAAAAACTGTAGATGTTCTTTGAGTGCATGTCTCCTACCCAGCTGGCAGTGTCTCAGTGACCTTCAGTTGTGAGTCTCTTCCTTGTAATGTGTGTTGCGCTCTTTTGAAGCTGGAGATGAGAGTGCCTATGGTGATAGAAAATCGGATGCTTGAACAAATGACTTCACCGGTTCTCATATTAAAATCAAATCCCTTGTAATTCATGGAGGCTGTAGAATAATTCTGTAGAATTTGATTTGTTTTCTGTAGAATGTGATTTGTGTGTATAATGTTGTTATACACAAACTGCCTGTTTGTCAGGCCCACAAACAGACGTGGATAAAGTCTCTTAGAGACCTAATGAATTTAATGATTCTTCTTTAGACAAATTTTAAAGAGGAGCTTAATTTGAAAATCATTATCCAAATGCAGAAGAATATTCCCAAATATAGGCAAGTCTTCAGTTGTACATCCACCCTCCGGTCTCCTATGTCATATTTGGGGAATTTTCTGACAGAACAGATTTTGTTTGCTTAATATTGGTTCTGCAAAGTTGAAACTGTGCTCAGAAGTAATTTGTTTAAAGAGTATGAAATAAGAACCCGAGGCATTGCCAGATTTCTAGAAGCTAATGTTTGATGTGAAATTTCAGAAACTCAGGCTCACCCCTTATTCCATTCATTCCCTCTCAGTAAATGCCACAGGCTGTCACTATTAGCTATTTTTGGGCATAGAGCTGCCTGTTTCTCTTGATGGAGTTTTGCTTTAACAAATTAAATATTCATTAGTTACAGTACAGAAGAGAGAAGAAAAAAAATACTATGATAAAAAAAGTAAGTGTAAGAGACAAAAAGGGAGGGAGAAATAAGAGTCAATTCAGCGGCAGTGAAGGCAAGCTCTGGTGACATAACAGATCCTTTGGTTTTAACCAGTTAATTTTCATAAAGACGGTATAGAGTAAGATCCCTAAAACCAATTGTGAGCTCTGATAGATTGCCTTAGGCTTTTCCTTGAGGGCTCTTGAAAGGATTTACTGAAAGTAATTATCTCTGAAAATGTTGCCCTGAGTGAAAATATAAAAACAAATTGTAATATTGACATTTTGGGATATTGGTGATTTTGTGTTATTTACTAATTGGTTCACATTAGATGCATATGTTTTTTTAAGGCATATTACAGATCTAGTGTACTGGTAGATGCAATGAACCATCTGAAGGAAATGGAATCAGGCCTCCAAACAGACCGTATATCTCTTCCATGTTTTAAGTGATAGTAACTGAATTAAACTTCTCAGTTGGAGGAGTGAGAAGAGAGTGATCATACCATGTGATTAATAATGAAAAAGCAAAAGATCCAGTATTTTATCTATTTATTTTAATTTTGTAATTGAAAATGTTACTGTGTAAAAGGAATTCACATTTTTTCAACTTGTAATTTGTGTCTTCTGCAGTGTACTGCTTTTTCATCTAAATATGTATATAAGGGGCAGTATACTGCTAGCTATTTTATCACAAAAGAGTTTGATCACTAATATTCACTACATGAATAGTTTATATGTGTACAGTTAGTTCACTGCCATAAGTATAAATACTCAGATGAATAAACATAAAAAAGTTTTTTTTAATATGGATAAGATTTTAATATGGTCTAACATTGAAAAGAATATTGGTACTGTTCTTGAGTGATTATAATAATTCTGATTTGCCAGTAAAATCCTACAGGTGATATGAGATTGTCAGTAGATGGAAAGGAGCCTACTTCCCAGATCTCAGAACACATAGGTACTATTATACGAGAAATAAGTCAGTTATTTAATGAATATGTCTGTTTTTTTCCCCATCAAATTCTAAGGCCATTCATTGTTAATCTCATTTGGGAAGCACTTATTTTGTCTTACTAGTGACAGACTAATGCAGACTAGTGTCTGCATAGTGATTGTTTTCTTTTTACAGTCTTGAGGCACGGAGCTGAAAGTGTTACTCAGGAATAGTCCACACATGAATTAGGTTTGGAAAGTTATGCCTATGAATGAATGTCTATGCCAAAGGCCGGGGCGCCAGTGCTGCAGAGTCCTAGAGTGGGGCCTTGAGTAGTAGAGACTGCCAGGGACTCCTCCTCACTATGACAGGGAGTAGTCACCCTATAGGCATGAAAATGACTGGTATGTGTCTTCAAAGACAGAAAGTTGCTCATGAAAACGCTCATTTAGCCTTAACTACAGTAAGAGTTATAAATGGATAGTATGCTAGGATACTGTCTGCAGCTGCTCTGCTGATCACTCTTGCTTTAAAATGAGGACGTTGGTCACTGTCACTTCCTTTCCTGTACAGTCCTGTCAAGTTAGGAAAGCCTACATGTGAGTAAGAGAGGCCTGCAGAGAGCCATTTCAGACCCTGCCCTGCAAACGAGTGTCATCTGCGTGGCATCCTGCATAAATCTTTTATGCTGAAGTCATTGCTCAGCTGTTTTGTTACACAGCTGAAGGAAAGAGAAGGTATAAAATGGCTAAAAGGACTTTCTAACATGTTATAAACACTTCATTTTAGGATAACTAATGACTGAAGAATTCAACAGGAGCTGTGGTGGATTGGAAAGGAAGCGGGCAGCCCTATGGCTTGTGTTTAGCATGAGGCTGGGGTAGATGATCGTGTTGCCTTTGCTGGCCTTACAGTCTCCTAGTGAATGGCATCCCCTTGCAGCCAGTGATTTCTTTCCTAGCGAAAAGGAAAGTGAGTGAGCTTCACCCAATGCTTTTAGTTATGTGTATGGAAATATTTCATGGTGCTCCCAATGCTAAAAAAAAAAATCCTTCAATGGAGTCAGATCTTGTCAGCGAAAGCCCGATGCTCGAAATAGAAAAAAAATTCATTCAGATTCCTCAGTGTCCATTGAATTCAGTTAGCGTCACGCCTGGCAGGGCTCGACCTGGGGCGCACGCCGAAATCGTCCTGTGCGGGGCTCCTGCGCGGCCTGGGCCGTCCGGTTCCAGAAGCTTCCTCCGTCTCGCCGGTCGGGAGAAAGCCACGTTTCAGTGTATGAACACCTCCGCGAATTCCAAAGCTGTTCCGGAGGCAATTCTGCTCTATTGAGAAGAAATGCAATGCTTTAAAGCATGATGTTTATATTGAAGTCCTTAACCCCCTCATTCTGCAGCTGGTTGTTGTGCTCTGACCTTATGTGGTTAAGCAAGGAAAGCCTTTCTCTTCTCCAGGATTTTCTTAAGCGATAACTGGTGATTGAGTTCTGGGAAAATCCTAAATAAGAGGATTGTTTATTTTCATTTCTTGAAACCAGGGAAGCTGGTACATGGATGTTTCCTAGAGATATTGCACCATTACTGCAAAACCTGAGTGTCGTATTTTTCCAGCGTGTGTTTTGCAACTGTGAACCAGAATTTCTAATGATGTACTTTGTTTTAATTTCTTTAGGAAAGAATCCTCCCTGCAATTGTGAGGATTTTTTCTGATGTTTTTTCTTGACATTGGGTGCATTAATTAGGCAAAATTAGACTTACGTGGAACTCTACTAAAGAATGTGCAAGACCTAAGCAGAATATGATAGTCATGTGCACTTAAAGTGAAAATGGAGTGAAAATAGTTGCAAACAAACAGAAGGAATAGATTTTGTTTGTTGAAATCCGTTTTGCTTGTAGATGGTAGCTTGAAATGAATTTGCACAGAGAAGCTTCAAACTGATCTGACCTTTGAGAAATTCAGCTGCCTGACAGTCACAGCATGTGTTGTTATTAACAACACATAACAGAAAACTGCAGAAGGAGCACAGAGTAACACCAGAGCAGGGAGAGAAATTCAATAAGGAGTGCTTATAAATCAATGTCATGAATGTGGGCTTGCATTCACAATCGGAGCATTGGGGAACAGGAGAAGGACAGTGTCAGGCAGTGAAAGAAAAGGAGGTTGGAAGCTCTTCTTCCCTGGCCTCCCGAGGGGCCCTGCTCTTCGACAAGGACAGTTCCCAAATCCGCACCATTTGGGGCACCAGAAATGTAGATGGCAAGATTTAAGAGCATTCCCACTGTAAGTGGTGGTTCTGTCTCAGAGATGGATTTTTCCCTCCTGCTGATAGAGCCCCATCCTGAGCCAGCGGACGTGAAGCCTGCGTGACTTCTTAGGAGCTGAGAACACGTGGTGTTTTCCCCACGAGTGTTAGAGTTTGTGCGGTCGCTTAGGGTCAAATTCAAGAAAGCAAGGAAAGCCTTTCTCTTTTCTAGGATTTTCGTAAGGGATAACTGGTGATTGAGTTCTGGGAAAATCCTAGATAAGGGGATTGTTTATTTTCATTTCTTGAAACCAGGGAAGCTGGTACATGGATGTTTCCTAGAGATATTGCACCATTACTGCAAAACCTGAGTGTCTTATGTTTTCCAGCATGTGTTTTGCAATTGCGAACCAGAATTTCTAATGATGTACTTTGTTTTAATTTCTTCAGTGCCTTTATTTTAGATAGCTATAAAATGGAATTAAATATCACTGAATTCTACTTAATGCGATCATTTAAAATGCATTGCAGTGCAAGATAAAATTATCCATTTTCAACAAATCGTATTATAATTTATTTTTAATATAGTGCTCTAAAATGATATTGCCCTAGCAATGATATATCTGTACACACACTTAATAAAACATCACAGGCTATCCATTGATTCGAGCAGAATATTTTGGTACCCAACAGTAGTATGATTCTGCTAATATGTTTATGCCTGTGAAACATATAAGACATCTTGCAATGTTATAACTGCTTTTCTCTGCATTGCCATTCTTTTTTCTGATTTAAATAATCATTAGTCATGGCAGGACTAAAGGTCCTAGCTAAGGTACTGTATGAAAGTAAGCAGGACTTCAATATCTGAGAAAAGTTTTGTAGGCTAAGGCAACTCTTCCAGATAGCAAATGGACAGATAAGATATTTTTTTCTATCTAGTGAAATATGATGCTATCTACATGCACATATATACCTACAAACTAGAGACAAATGAGACTAATTTATTTTGTTGTAAATAAATGGAACTTGTAAACAGAATGAATTTTACTTTTGCATTCTTTGAATCATGAATATAGATCTGGCATTCATTTATCGGGTTTTCACATGCTGCAGACTGACAAGGGGAAATCTATATAGCAGCAAATATTTAAAAAGTGCCACGGACAGGGAAGTATACCTGCATGTGAAGCAACCCAAAGAAAATATTCCACAACACTCATTTAAGAAGTCTAAGAGTACAAGAGCAGCCATCCAGCACTGGCTTCTACCCCACACTGACTTCCCTGTCTGTCAAGAAAACAGATACTATAAAGGTAAATTGAGATCTGTTTTCAAAGGCTCATTGACTCCTATGAACATTAAATGTATTTTGATCTCTCACTGACCATGAACTATTTCCACTGTATAATAACCAGTTTCACTGAAAACACTATTATATGTGTTTCACTTATTTATTTATTTTTGTTTCCAATTGGGTGATCCCAATTCAGTTATTAATGGTTCAGTTAGGATTTTCAGTCATTTTTTTCTCATTTTGTATAGTCTTCTCTTCTATGTTTTAGTTAGGTCATTTTCTTTTAAGTAAACCCATTTGTTTCCTTTCAGCCTGCAGCCTGTCTTTCCCTTACTTCCCTCCATACTTTCCTGCAAAAAAAGAGCAGTTCAGCTTCATTCACCTTGCCCTTCCTGCAGTACATGTGGAACCACCTGCACTCTGTCTCTGTCCTCACTGCGTTCCCGCTGGCTCTTGCATCGTAGGGAATTGCTCCTTCTGGTGCTGAAGCGTGGGACCAGTTTGGAGCAGCTCGTCAGTGCCACTGACCTCAGTGAGGTTCCTGCTGTGCTTGGCACTGTGGGTCTGCTTGTCAGGGCCTGAGCAGCAGCACTCTCACCGGTTTCAATCAACATCAGGGTTTTGGCTCTACTTATATAGCACACCTCTAAGGAATCTTAAAATCTCTGAAGGAGAGTGCACAAACAAAGCAAAACAGAAGTAAGAGATTGTCAGGTTGACAAGTTGCATAGGAGATTAACTCTTAACATGCTGATATTTTTGTTCTTCTTTTGCAACAAATATATGTTCATAAATAACAGCCACTGCTATTATCATAGGGTAATAGTTTTTTTGTTGTTGTTGTTGGGTTTTTTTTTTTTTTTCCTGAAGAGAAGGTAGGATTACTGGAGAGAAATTTGTCTCTTTTTTCCCAAGTGAGAGGCACTTTCATATAAATCTTTATATATTATTTCATCCATATTTTTGGAAAATATTCATGCAACTGCTTAGTAAGCAGACTGATAAGAAACCAGTCCCTGTAATTCTTGTTATCCATGGTAGCATTCATGCTTCCTGTACTGTTAATGCAGTAGATAACAGTGAAAGAGGTTGGGTTTTTGGATACCATCCATTTCACATTACTTACAAAGGTAATAGATCACCTCTGCCCCATCTCTTAGCATAGAATTATCTTCACTGCCATTGATTTCTCTTTCTATTTTTCACAGCCCTTTAAATATTTGGGAATATATGATCTAATTTGTAATCATTCATTTCACCTCTAGTTGCTCTTTCCTAATAATTCATGCAATGTTTCAACTAGGACATTAGTTCCCAACCTATCACATACCTGTCATTATGGATTCATGGTAATGAGCCTGTAGTTAAAATTGAAAGATAATAATGCTGTAAAATCGAGTCTCAATCCCTGTTCTCTCTCCTTTTCCAGGAGAATCTTTTTTCAGCAAAAGCTTTAATGTGGTGTTTTTCCAAGAGGACATTTTTGCTTCACCTGAGGAAGCAATTAGACAAACCAGTCCCTTGCTTTCTTGCAGGAGTCTAAAAATATAGGGCCTCTTCACATGGGGCTGCTGGCAGCTGGGGACAGCCCCGTTAAGGTGGTCACAGGTCCTGATGGCGCAAGGGTCGGCCGCGAGACCCTGCTGTGGCTGAGCAAGAGTCCCAGCTCCTGTTCTTGGGCTCTCGGTTAAGATGTGGCAAGACAGGCTCCTTGGCCAAGTGCCCCCAGAGCCTTTGTTCTAAGAGCCCTGCAGAACCTCATCTGAAAGCCTTGGGCCTCAAGTGAATTATTTTAAATCCTTTGAGCACTGAGGCTCTTAATCATCCAAGATGAAAATAGCATAACATGCTTTTTTGTCCACTTCAAATGAAGTTCTGTGTCTCTAGAAGTTTTAGAATGTGTCTGTGACATACTTCCAATTATCTCAGCTCTGAAATAAGAAGAAAAGTGGAATTGACATTTGATCTTAAAAATTTTAAGCATTTTCCAGAGATGCTCTGATTTCACTGGCATGTCTATAGATGAGCCTAGAAACTGGCTTGCTTCTCCAAGCCCCTTCTAGGTGAGTGGTGCTAGGGCAAGAATGCAGAAACTGTACCAGCGACAGCAAGTCTGCTCGGTCTTCCTCTTTGCCCTTTCCACGTCACAAATCTGCAGAACTTATTTCTCCCATGTACCTGGAATCTTGTATTGGACCAGTTAAAAAGCCCAAAAAACCTTTTTTTCTCTCTTTTGACTTAAAGTATTGATTTTCCTTACTTCATCCTTACCGGTTTATGGTGATATTGTGATTCTTCTCTTGTAATTTATTAGCTTACTTTTGTTTATGGCCAAAAGTGTAATCCCTTAAATTTTACAGAGAAATTGAAATGTGAAATCAGACTCTATTAACTCGTTTCAAGTCACCACTTTCTAGCTTGCTCTGTCTCTTAATCTTCTGTGTTTCCAACAAAATTCTACAAGGACTCCTAACTGTAGCACTAAATGTCTGTATGAAACTTCAGATTGTATTCTTTGTGCTATAAATAATCTCTAATGGCCTAATGATGTCGAATGCCTGTAGTATGAAATTCTATCTCTTCACATTATTTGAAATAAATCATTAAAGCATAGTTGTTCAGAAGTCTTTTAGTATTCTGAATACAAGGTTCATCACAGTGAGATAAGAAAACATCCTGTATGAGAAACATTTAAACCACTGTTTAAAATGAAAAATATAGTGTTATTTGCTAGACAATTGTGATGGGATTAACTCCAAATATATAATTGTATTTACTCTCCAATGAAAGAGTCATGTGGACAGCAACTGCATATTGGATTAGACTGCAATCGATAGCAGCTCTGCTCAGAAGGACCTGGGCGTCATGGTGGACGACAGGGTGACCATGAGGCAGCAGTGTGCCCGCCCTCGTGGCCAAGAAGGGCAATGGGGTCCTGGGGTGCATTAAGAGGAGCATCTCCAGCAGGTCGAGGGAGGGGATCCTGCCCCTCTACTCAGCCC
>JAUBNY010000645.1:3122662-3167521 GCA_032275445.1 Crypturellus soui | reverse complement strand
AGATCTTCAAGACCCGCTTGGATGCAGCCCTGTGCCCCGTGCTCTAGGTGGCCCTGTGTGTGCAGGGGGGTTGGACTGGATGAGCTCTAGAGGTCCCTTCCAAACTTAGGCATGCTGTGATTCTGTGATTCTGTGATTTAACTCTACTTCTCCCACTACACACAAGAAGTATTTGGGAGCAAATCTGTCTGTTATGTTTGAACTGAAAATAACACCATTTTGATCTGAAGAACTCCTCAGAAATAAGTATATGTAATAGCTAGTTAATAAATCAACTTTCAGCTAGATGCTTTAAAGTTTTTGAGAAGCTGAGATTTCTAAATCAGAAGTCATGATCCAAACAACATAAACTCAGCCTAGGAATTTCAGCCTTGTGCAGATAGGGAAGAAAAGGCAGTTTAGATTCCATTTCTATCTAGTTTTGTGTTAACATCCTGCAGTTTTGTAAGAGTTCCATATGCTTCTGAATTGGTATTGACTTTACTCTTTTAAATAACTTAAAATCTCAATATTTTGCTACTTTCAAACTGAAGTTAAATGTCTAATTTGGGACAATAAAGTCAGCATGATTGCTATACGCATGTTGAATAGCCATGAATGTGAACTTATTTTTCATTGTGCTATATTTCTAATGAAATCTGCATCATCCCTGGCAGCCAGAAGTGGAAAAGGCATTTACAAAATCAGAGAATCACAAATTTCAGAGGAGCTGAGGTTGAAAGGGGTCTCTGGAAAACATTTGTTAGAGCTGGCTCACCTCGAGCAGGCTGCTGTCCAGCGCTTTGTTCAGTCAAGTTCGGAGTGTCTTCAAGGATGGAAACTCCACAGCCTTTCTGGGCAACCCGTTGTACAACCATCCTCACAGTAAAGTGTTTTCTTAGGCTTAAATAGCATATCCCATATTGTAATTTGTGCCTCTTGGCTCTTGTCCTGTCACAGTATAATGTGACATGCTATTATTTATAATCAACTTTCCATAATAATCAGTTTATCTTCATGGGAATTGCATTTTACTGAAATAGGGTTTTCAAAAAATAGTCTTTTGGAAAAAAAAAGTATTAGGCCTGTTTGTATTAAGTTTTTATGGCTCTTTGCTTTGTTAGCACTTGCCTCTGTTCCCACATCTTGTGTAGTTATTGGCCTGCAGGCCTCTGCAGGGCTTTTGCTGGCTATTGCCAGACAAACTGGCAGCTGTGGGCATGCAACAGGGCTGGACATGTGCAAGAACAGACACGTAGGAGAAAGCCACAAAGTCCTTTAAAAGGCATAGCTGTTTTTTTTGTTCACTTGTTTTCAAGGATGTAATGATGATCTATTCCCATTTTATTAGCATTATTTTGATAGTGAGTAACCTCTACTGTTCACATTGTGCATGATGGTGTTCTCTTAAACCTCCATGACATTATATAAGCTCACATGAATACATGCATGCATACAATGACTCAGAAAATCTACTTGAAAATTTTCTGCTTAGATCCCTATCACTTAAAAAGCATCAGCTTTTCTGCAGTTTGACTTACTGAATTAAGTTCTGCCTCTGTTAGGGTTTAGTCAACAGCTTTCTATCATATTGAACCTATTTTATTTTTCTTTCTAATAAAAGGGTATGTTAAAACATTACTTTCACCATTTAAAACAACCAAGGCTAGGAGTGTTTTTCCTGTTAAAGTTCTTCAGAATGACTCCATGTGTACCTTCACTCTTATTTTTTTTCTATGCTAAGTGCTGATACTGATTGCAGTAAATACTCTAATCATCAACACTGAATAAATTACTTTTTCTCCTAACAGAATGTGACACTGATCAGTCAGCAGGTGACATCCTTAGCTCTGTCTCCTTGTTGTGATTTTGCCTGCCTTTGTGCTAACTGGCACAATTTGGCAGTTCAGTAGGTGCAAACCACAGTCAAACACTGTCTCTTTATGACGTCTTTCATCTTTCATTTCATTTTCAAGTATTTAAGTATTTCATTTATTTTTGTTAGCTTTTTTGATTAACTTGAAAATAGAGGCATTGAGAATATAGACATTGAAGCGCAACATGCATACATCTTTTGCAGCATAAAAATGTTCATTTAAAGTCTACATGAATGAAGACACCGCACCTCTATATTTATTGTTGCAGTGACTTTTATCTAACTAAACAGATGCTTCTTTGTGGAGTGTTTGTAGTGCTAAGGCAGAGAAGAAACTGACAATAATTTCAGGTGAGGCTCATAGCAAAGAGTAAAATGGCACTTGCAGCAGACTATACCAGCACTGTGAGTATATTCTGGATGAACAAGGACAGCACTAGCAAAATAAATTCTCAGGTATGCAGGGATCAGGATAGCTCATCCTCAACAACCAGGTATTATCCTGTGTACAGAGCCCACAGGACTATATGTCGTAGTCTGTTTACTTCAAAATCTTGACTCAGTCTGTAATCTGAATAAAGCAGAGGCAATTCTAATATATTTATGCTTTGTAAGACCAAACTAATTTTTGGCCCATAGGTAAGCATGCATATCAAACGACAGCCTTTCAGTGGTGAGTAAGATGTATGGCACTATTTTCTACAGTGTTCATTTAAAGCTCGCCAAGGGCTCTTGACTGATAGCTACGGGACGGGGAGGTTTATGCTCACGCTGTTTACAATGCTTATGTTTAGACTGTCTTCCGAAGAAATAGAGGGAGGCAATGACAGCATAAATTACCTCCCAGCAGTTTGTTAGCAATGTCAGATTTAGGAAAGAGGCACTTGTTTCCTGTATTGGTTTAGCAAGTGTTTTTTTTGGCTATGATTTCACTTAGGGAGTCTGTCAGTGTGTAGTATGGTGAACCCCTGGTCTCCAGGAATCAGAGTTTCATTCTTTTTCTGTGGACGAAAGTGATAACAGTGCTTTCCATTCTTATGAATTCATGCTTCAACACTATTGACAAGGTATAAAAGTGAAATACAGGTAAATCTAACTTAATTAGGCAAGAAGCACTCCAAAGACAAGATCTTGAATCTTGAGCTCATTTTTGGTCTGAATGCAGAAAATGTATGACTTGAGAATTCCTTCTTTTGGTTTTATGAGCTATTGTCTCTGCATCCCTTCCATGCTGTACAGGAAGAGGCTGGTACTTGGGATATACTGTTTTAACCTTGTCTCTTTTCATCTGCATTTTTGTGTCCAGCCGTTTCCAAACACAAATGCAAGCAAAATAAAAAAGAGGATTTGTTTCCACAGCAGCTTGCTCACATGGATTGCTGACAATACGCCCATCTGCCACAGCAGCAAAGTTTGTCTGTAACAGTAATACCTGCCCTTTTAGGGCTGGAAAAATTGGCCCTTTTAATATGTCCCCTGGGTGAGGGAGTCTGGAGAAGGTGGGGGCTGGGATCCCCTCAGCAGAAGTTGTCAGGCCCTCATCAGCCTCATCAGCCTCAAAGGGACAGACATTTCCTCATGAAACAGAAAGAAAGATGCTTTCTCGTCCTGTGTAATCCCTGGTGCTTTTTGAATTTGGGCCTTTCGTTGGGAAGATGCACGCCAGAGGTGAAAAGTTACCATTTTCATAACACATCACTGTCAGTACAAACTGTGTCTTCTTTTGGAGCAAAGAAAGAAATCCTAAAAATAATACAACAAAATCCTTCAAGTCTGGATTCACAGTTATGGCAGCCAACAACTAAATAGTCCCCTAGCAGACTTAAAGTGCTTATCAGTCCCTCCCCCCTCCTCCTTCCCTCTCTCCCTTCCTTCCCTTCTTTCCTTCCTTCCTTCCCTCCCTCCTTTCCTCCCTCTTCCTTCCTTCCTTTTCCGCTTCTTTCCTTCTTCCTTCCCTCTTGCTTCTTCCTCCCTTTGTCCTCTTCCTCCCTCTTCCTCTCTTTACCCCTCCCTCCTTGCTCTGTCTCCCTTCCTTCCTTCTCTCTGTCCTCTCTTTTTCCCTTCTGCTCTCACTCCCTCCTTCCAGTCTTCCTTCACTCTCTCTCTGCTTTCACACCTTTTTTTGGATCCTGGATCTCTCTCTCTCTTTTTTTTTTTTTTTTATGCATGCTCTTTCTTAGTGTCCATTATATTGGTCAGCTCACTCATTTAAGATGTTAAACATCTAGTTTTATAGTTTAAACCTATATAGTTCTTCTATGCCAGTTGTCTTTCCTCATTTTTCTGCTTAGCTTTGGGACACCTAATATAACAATATCAAGCACTCTGAAAATGAATAGGGTCAGCTATGTGAGACATAGCTAATAGTGAGATAGTCCTACCAGGTTCAGAAGCAGCAGTGAGAAGGGAGTTTCCTTTTAGTTCTAATCAAATGACGGTCAAATTTTATGCTCTAATACAGAGACGGAAATCCCCTTTGCCCATGGGTGTACCTGCCTAGTGTTTTGAGAATTCTGCTAAGCTCTTCACTGTAACAGTAAATGGAATCACGTATGTGCCAAAGGAATTTCTCCAATTAAGCTTGGCTGTACTTTTTCACAGATAGAACTGTATCCTTTTCTCATATGTTAAAAGGAAATAAATAGGAGCAACAGGTGGTTTCTCTGCATGATCGATTTTAGTGTTATCAATTTTTAATCCAAGTGTATATCTTGTTTTCTCACCTCTCTCCTCTTAAGAAAACCTTTCATGCAACATTTATTCACCTCTCCCTCTCCCCAAATGTGATAGCCCAAATACTCATTAATGTCATGTCAAAGGAATCTCTCTGACATGTTAATATGGAATTAGTGCTAGCAGAACTAAGAAAAAATATGTAAAACTGACAATGTACTCTTTATGCGTATAGAAAACAAAAGCATTCTCCAAATAGTCCTCTATTAAGGTTTAGAGAACAATGTTTCCTTTAAGGATTGCCCAACAGCTACAGGTGTTTTAAAGCAAGGTTATTGCAAATGTCACTTGCAGTAAGGAAATTGTGGAAAAGCACAGTTTCCACTGTGCTTTTATGACATTTGTTTTTATATGGACAAAATAAATATTTAATAACATGTCAAAATCAGCCTTCTTCAATATTGATTGAAACATGTTATAATAAGAAAGGGAGTTTTATGACAAATATACCTGCCCATATTATTTTTATTTGGCATTTCAGCAGATAAAGCTACCTCTGATTTACTGCTAATCTTTGTTCTTGATTTAGCATCCTGCTTGCCTGCATATTGCCTGTACCCTACTCTCCTGCACACATTACTATTAGAATGTTACATCCCAATCTGTATATTTTATGTGGTTAACAGTCATTGGAAAAATAGCTGATTGTAAACATCTGGCTACATGAGGATAACAGTAATTGGAAAAATAGCTTATTGTTGTCATCTGGCTACATGGGGATCACAAGTCTTCAGTATAGAGTGTGTCCTTGCTGACTATTCTGTAAAGTAAATAAATATATTCTGGCAAGATAATACGTTTGTATGCTCAGTGTGGCCCTATAATAATGTAATGGTAAAAAAGACTTAAAGAGCTGTGTGCTTCTTTCTCAGTAAGTACCTAATATGAAAGCCAGGTTTGATTTGTTTCAGAACACTAATGATATGCTAAAAGGAAGAACTGTATACTTTTTCCTGTGGGTGTTGTATAGGTAATTTCACTGTTCACAGTCTCCTGTGATTTACTGAGGCAACCTTTCATTTTTCTTCTTAGCATTTTTAGAATGACCTGCTTATGTTCCAGTAAAGATTTTATTTACATTGTGGTGTTAAGATAGGATTAAATTTTATATTTGTTTATATTTGGAATGAATAGCGGCAAAAAGCGTGACTGTGAGTGAATGTATAACAAATGGCATATTAAATTCAGGATAAATCCTATGATACTTGTAAAGTAACAAGCTCTAAAATACTGATTGTCAGGAAAGAGATCTTACAGTCAATAAGGTTAGTGCTCTGAAAATATCTTTATGCCTTTGGGAAGCAGTAGAGAAGGAAAATAGAATGCTAGAAATTATTAGAAAAGGAACTGGGAGCATAAAACAGCACTTCTCAGCTGTATCATTCATGTTATGCCTGAATTTGTATTCTTGCAGGCGTGTTTCATCTTCAAAGAAGATAGAAGAATTTGGAAGGACTTGGAGAATGACAAGGGTAATGATTGCCTACTTCCGAGGAAGACCAATGTGGAGTGGGGCTGCTCAGCTTGGAGAAGAAATAGCTGAGTTGAGGAGAGACGCGATCTGTGACGAGAAGAGCAGGGAAGATGATTAAGGTACAACTATTTGCTGTTTCTAAAAACATAAGCATGGGATCTTCCACTGGTTTTATCAGGCAGTAGGCTTATGACAGTGAAACCCAAGCTTTTATAGAGTACCAATAGAGATGTTACTGTTTTGCACAGCATAAATAAATTTCAGAAATCATCACCACAATGAATTCAAGAAAGGACTAGACAAACTCGTAGGGGATAGGATTGTGAATCCATAGGTAAATGGACTCATCATAAACGCACATGTGTCCTGTGTTCTAGGTAGTCCATCCTCTGCTCTGCTGGAAGCTGCGAGTATGTGTATGAGGAAAGATCACTCTATGTGCTATAGCCTTTTTCTGAGGCATCCTGTAGTATCCAGTGTGCATTGGTCAATGCAGGAGGCAGAATACAATTCAGTATGAACTAGTTTATCATTCAGTGACCTTAATTCAACTCAATATTCTCAAAAAAAGTCATTTGTTTACTGTTCTGTTTTTTAGCCAAAAATACCAAATATCTGCAGTTTGTTTTAAATACTGCCATCTAAAGACTTTTTGAGTCAGGCCATAGTTCTGCAGTTTATGCTGTATTTTGAATTCCTCGATTTGCATGAAAGGCTACTGCAATTAATCCAGTTTTTGGCTGACTAGGGATATTTTAAGGATGAACATTAAGATAATAGAACAAAATGGGCATCCCATAGACTTGGTAAATAAAAACAAAAAACCCCTTAAATTATCAAACAACACAATAGCAAATGACATGTTCATCTAGAAGGCTGTGAACCTTTTATTTCAAAGAGGTTCTTTGAAAATAGTCTCCCATTGAAACAAAATATCCCATCATCTGTCCTAGATTCTCCTGAATTGTTAGCAGATTCCCATAAAGCATTTTGCTCTTATCTGCCAAAACTCATGAACTGCTGTGAACCACTATGGAAGTCAATGCAAGGAATTCTGAGGTCTAGACAAAATGTAGGAGAGGAATGTAGAAGAAATCATCCTGCTGCTTTTGCAGATTGTGTTTTCGGAGCATTTTCTCCATTGCTGTCTCCTCCCCTTGTCCATAGTTCTGTGGATGAGTGTGTGAGTTACTACATGCATTTTTTTTGAAAAACATTTTCACTCACATGTTCCTGGCAATGCCACTAACTATATGGATTAGTAACTCCGCAAACTCAAGGAGTGCAGTCATGCTATGCTATATGTAGCAGCATAGTGAATTTCTTATAGAAAAGTGATAATCATCTCTCCATTTGTATTAGCATCTAGAGCTGCACTATCCTCCAGAGCCTTGATATTAAACCTTACTTCTACATTATTTGAAATGCAGTCAGCAATACTCTGATCTAAATTCTAAAATCTCCAGGTATTTTCAAATTATTTTGCATTAGGCATGCTAGTGCTGCTTGTATTACTTTTCCATGAAGAACACACTTTATCAGTGTGTGCCTTCAAAAAGCAATGCAATGCTTCTGTAGTCATATGTTTATTGAAATAATTCTAAAAATATATTTGTAATATAATATTTACCACTAAATGTTACTGAAAGTCTGTGAGACTGAACGTCTGTGCGGGTTCTTTGGATGGTGCCTTTAAGGACTAAGCCATTTTATTTTAGGCAGCAATAACAACAGCAGAAAAACTAGAGCTAGCACTACCAGCCCCTGCATAAGCAGCCCATGTTTGGTCAAAGGAGGTATCTCTAGAAGCTCTTAGGCTCAGATATAACCACATTGTTTCACTTTCAAGGCAGTCAAGAAACATATGGAGAATATACTTACATATACTTACATGTCCTACCAGTAGGAATTTGAATTACCAGCAGAGACCTGTAGTTTTCTTACAAAGAATGAATGATAATGAATGAAAAGCGCAGACAGATGAGGTGGAATCACCTTGCAGAGCAGCAGATCTAGGATTAGAGCTCACGGTTTCCATATGCCAGCAAACTAATAAGCAGCAGCTTAGCCAGCAACTCAAGACAGGCCCCAGGAGCCAGAGAGGGAACCAGATGTTTGAGGCTGGCCCAATTACCCAACGTGGGATCAGGATTACTGCAACTTCTCCTTTCTCCTCCCACGAGAAGAAAATCAAGACAGTTTTTAGTGAATAAATTATGGCTGTCAGGAGAACACAGATTCCTAAACTAAGTGATTTGTTGTGAAACCATTTGTTCAGCACTGTAAAAATTGCATGAATCCATTAATTTCTAAACAATCAAAAATTTCTAGTGAATAAAAGTATACAAGTCCTGGTGCTGGTGACTGGTGGTTACTTCTAAGTAAAGTGCAGTGAAGGGACAGGTTGTTTGCATTAAAGGATTTGCCTGGAGTTTCTCCCTAGTCTCATTAGGTTTGCTTATATAATAGCATACAATGTAAATGAAAACTGCCCTCAACATCATTGTATGATAAATAAGTAGTATTGCAAATTCTTATAAGAATGAAAATGTCATCTACACTATTAGGTCAACACCGAGTTTATCTGCTATTATATGATTAGATATTGTAACCTAGAATAATCAAAATATTTAAAGCTAAGCAGAGAAAACAGTTTTTTTTCCTCTTTTTTATATGGTTGTTTTGACCTTTCTTCCTACTTTGTAATTTTTTATCTCTTTGTTTTTTTGTTAAGATAGTAGATTTTTTTTCAATTGTTAATGCACAGCAAATGTTTCAACAGTTTTAGCTCAAATGGATTCTTAAGAAAATGTCTAGCAATAATAGCTACTCTCCCCTACTGCAATCTGATAATGTTCCTTCCTGCTTCAATATCCCTCTAGATATAGTACAGTTGAGCATAAAAGATTGAAAGATACCTCAAAATTACTTCAGGGTCTACATTTTTATATACATTAGTCAAATTTTGCTAATGCATCCAAAAAATCTCTTGTTTTACTGAAGTGTAAATACTATGAAATCCTTTTCTTTTTTTTTTCTTTTTATGGTCCTCACCATACAGCAAGCCTGTCCACAGTCATGTATTTTCTATCATAAGGACACTGATGTTTCTAACTTATGAGACCTGTCTCTCCCTTTCTGTTGAAATATACACAGTTCTTTCACCTTTGATTCCTTGTCATTTTTTATCTTGATTATAGTCATGTTTTTTCAGAATTCTAGTAAAGGTCATGTCACCACTTCCATTATAAACTGTTATGTTAAAGGGTTTATAACTCAGCCATATAAATACATTTTTCCTGTCTGTTCTTGAGTTTGATATGTGAGCTCTCTCTCTGAGGGTAAATGGATCTTAGTCTGTTTAGGGAATTTTGTTTTAGTAGTTTCCTCACCATCATTCTTCCACCACTTTTTGTTTTAAAAACTAAATTGCTCTAACTCATGTTATTCCAGGTTTCTTCACAATATATTTTAAATTTTCTGCATATCCCTCTGTACTGACTCCATATAGTTTATGTAATCTTTTAAATCTTTATCTAATAAATCTCTTCATCCTCTGTGATACTGGTATTAATCCATAGTTTTCATTGCAAAGCATTTGATGGATGGCAATGAAATACAAGGAGGATAAAACTCCTTTTTTGTTTGTTTGTTTTGTTAACATATTTCTCTGTCATAGGTTCAGACATTATTTAGCAATTCCAATCGATATGGTGAGCAAGAAACAAAGAGAATAAATAAACTTTGTTTTAGTCACTAGAGGATTTGTGTATGAGACTGATGGCGATCACACGGGTATCCAGTGAATAGAGAAGAATGATGGACATGGGAGTTCAAAGCAGGCCAGTTACTCTACTCCAATTAAACATTTAAATGAAATATTGAAATAAATAAGATAGTATATTAAAGTCACGGTAAATTAATCCAGAGGGAGATAGCTGAGGCTAAACAAATCACAGTAGATGTCAGTCCATTATGGACTGATTTAAATCTCCCTGTTTTGTCTGAATTCGTATTCCATCCAAATTCTTCTGCTCAGTCAAGTCATCAAACCCCAAATACTGGCATTTGTTTTTGGTCTATCAAGGGCCGTTAAGCTGTTTTTAATGGTACTGCGTAGAGTCTCCGTGTTAGTGTTGCCCTTCGTAGAGGCTGGTTGTTTTTCAAGATAATCTCCCTGTTGCACTTTCCTGGTCTTAGAATTGCCTTGCAGTGTGGGCCTCTGAATCTCCAATCTGGATTTGGTAGTATCAACCAAGCTAGAAGATGCACAACTAGGGCTGTACCCTGTTGCTAGCACAAGTGTTCATCCTATGGCACCAGCTGCAGCTGATTTGATGCCAAATTCTCTGTATAGTGGGTCCTTGTCATCAACTGTTTCACTCTGTAGATCTCCTCTTCGAGCTCTGCACTAGTTCTGACATGATGAGTCCTCTGCTCCCAGCTCCATCATTTTTGAGGAGATAACAGTAGCTCTGAAGAGCAGTAGGAGAGAAACCACAGAAGAGCATCTTCTATGGACTTCTTCTTTGCTGCTCCAAAGGAACAGACCAAGAATAGATGTAAATGATCTCGCTATTCCTCCTGTAGCCATTGCTGTGTGAAAATAGCAATTTCTTCCAGAGACATAAGATTTATGATGGATTATCTTTTCTTTCACTCTCCTTCAGAAAATCCTACATGGCTGCAAGTCATTTTTTATGAAAAGAAAGAATTTTGTCTTTGGCACTGAGAAATAAAACAGAAGCTTTGATGAGTAAAAATAAACCCGAACTTTATTAGAAATTACCCTGAACTTTATTAAAAACTCTCTAAAACAAAAGAGATTGTATGTTTGTGGGAAAATCTCCTGGGTGAGGAAGAAGGAAGAGAGTTTTAATCAGGAGTAAAGTCTCAGTCTGTTTTGTGTGTAATTCTTTCTAAAACAAAAATGCAAATACTCCAAACAGTAGGTCTTACTCGATGAAGACCTTTCTGACTCTTTAAATAGCTCAGGGGAGAGCTCTAGTAGTCACCACAGAAGTTTTATTTTATTATTGCAGATCACCCATAAAACAGGCAGCAAAGTGGACATGTGCCAGAATACTGTGGCTTAGAGCACTTTGCTACTGTCAGAAGTGTGAAGTGAAAATTGCAGCAAAACCTTCAGTCTCTAATGATTGTTCTAATGATCTGACTTTAACAGCCAACAGCTTCAGTCCTAATATTAGCCAGTTCATTGAAACCCAAGTACTAATTGAAAAGGAAATCTTGTTTTTTACAGTAAATAGGCCAGAAATGTTGTGGCTGCCATTTACTGGTACTGTAGTCAATCTAAACTAATTTTCACACCTCATTTTTACAAACAGAGGTAAAACGAAGGCTTTTTCCCTTAAGGAGAAAAGAAATGTTGCTATCACACCATGCTTAATATTAGCCTTTTAAAACTAGCAATTACTTAAGAAAATTCTTTCTTTGATCTTGAAACTATTTTGTTTGATTTTTTATGTATAAAGTAAAATATTTGTAAAGGTTTATTTTCTAGCTAAATCAAAATTTTCTACAAGTTTATAAAAAGTTTTCCAAAATTATCTCTCTCCTCAGTTATTTCAATACAGTATCCCATCTGCCACACCTAACTACCTGTGGGAAATTCAAGCAGTTCTACAGTTTACAAAAAGGTGGTTACTCAATAAGTATTGAAAGGTTTTTATGAGTTTTTGGAATAATATGAGTACATAATATGAAATGCTTTTAAAAATAGTTGTTTCTGCTATCAGAAAGGAACAGAAAATATGTCCATGTCCAAGCTCCCGCCACATAATGAAAGAAAAATAAGTTTCATCAGGCTAGGGTAAATTTTTCTGTAATGATCCTCATTATTTAAGCATAAAACTCAAAAGAATTACCATTTTCATTTTTTAATTAAAATATGGCACTAGTTTTAATTTGTATTTATTTGTATTTATTTGAATTTGAAGAAGTGATAGTGTGTCACTTTATTGTTGTTTATCCTCTTAAGAACTAAATACAAGGGAGATTAAAAGATCTAATGATAAACTATTGGTAAAAGAAAATACCAATGAGTATAGACTAACAGCTTTGTAAATAAGCTTTTTTTTAGGATATTTATTAAATATGTGCTTCATATGGTCACTTTTGCATAAAGTGCAATCATATCGTTTGCATATCATTTAGAAATGATGCCTACCTTAGCTATTACTAGACAATTAGATGGTGAGGTTCATGCCATTAGAAAGATAATCTTCGTATTTGTACTTTTATTTACACATATTTTTTTAACATATGCTTGTAGTTCTCTGTCACTAAGACTTCTAAAATTGGAAATCTGGTCTTTTTGATTTTGGCTCTTTGATTTCAGTAATAATGTAACCATCCTTAAAGTATTTTTTAAAGTGCCAAGAGTCTGCAGATGCTGGACACTTTTGTATTGTAATTGCCAATTAAAGTGTCATCTCTGTCATTCAGCTGTCCCCATCATGCAGCTGAAAAAAGAAAGAACTGGCATAAGCAGAGCCAAGCACTATGAGACTAAGTTATTTCAGTTTCCTCAAAAAATAGTGCTGCCCACAGAGAATCTGGCCTTCCTTTTAGGCCTTAAAATTATGCTTTGGAAGAAGGTTTGGTAACAGTCCTTGCAGCTATTGCCTCTCTTCAAAAGCTCTTGTAATGACGCTGTTTGTGTCATGAATCCATGTGAAAGCATATTGGAAAAACAACCTTAATGGACTTCTCTAGTTACCACCTAGAATGAAAGAAAATTATGCTAAGGTTCCGTTGTCGTTTCTCTTGAAGTGTACCATTATATTAAGTAATATTGCCTAGGATATGATAGCAGTTAACAACCACAGTCAGTGGCCAGCTAGGACTAATTCAGTGCGCCTCTACTGTGCCCCTCCAAAAGAAAGTCAAACAGAGTGTCTTAAATGATCAGCGGAGGCTGGGAGAAATGTTTACCGAGTCAAACGTCTGTCTTGGCTGAAGGGTGATGCTGTCAGTGCCTTTCCTCTGCAAACACCCGTATTGACTGAGTGAGACTTGCTCATTGCTGCTCAAGTTAAAGCCAAATAGTTAAGCTTTCGCCACCAGCTCCAGTTTCATTAACCCTTTCTATGTGTTGTAGGAAAGGAGAGAAGGAAAAGCGTCAGGCCCAGTTTAGCCGAGCAGGGGAAAAGGAAGTCGTGATGACCATTCTTACTCCAGGAATGGTCATTTTGTAGTGGGTACTGATAAAATGTAAGGGGGACCATAGGTCCACCCTCCAAAGGACATCCCATAAAAGATCCATCTATGCAGGACTCCCTTCCCAACCACAGGCACTAAAGGATTCTTAGGAGAGTTTTAAATCAGAGCAAGCGCACAATGCTTATTCCCTTGAATAATTTCACTTGCTCCAGTGATTTAACTTAAAATATTTTTTTGAGACAGAGAACTTATATCTCTGTATTTCGTAGCTCTTGGTGGATTTTGAACCCCAGGAGATACGTAACATTAATATTATACCTTTTTTTTTTTGTAAAGAAGCGTGTTATTTTATTTGTTTTGCTACTGACTAATTGCTTTGATTGTTGCTCCTCTACTTTTTGTATCTGGAGGGATAGTGAACTGTTACCTCCTCTTCACCCTCTCCATGTCTTTTCTGATTTGGGTCACTTTTTGACCGCATTCTTCTAGGAGGACTGCTTCTTATACAGAAGCCATATACTATTGTGTGTACTTTTAGTATTTCTGTACTCTTCTAGAGATTGAGGGATTCACATGGCACACACTATTTAGGATGAATTTATGTAATGGCTTGCTTTCTGTTTTGTTCTCTATTTCTTTCCTAATAATTTCTAACGTGTTAATTTTCCAGCCATTTGCTTCTGAGCAGTGAAATGATGTTTTATAATCCTGAAACTCATTCACAGAGCTCATCACAGAGTCTATATAATTAGAAATCCTAATTTCTTTTTTCCGTGAGTATTGCTTTGCATTTATCGACATTGGATTTTACCTGCTATTTTTTCTTTCACTATCACAAGATCATCCTGTAATTTTTCTCAGCCAGACTTTGACTGTGCTGAATAATTCAGCAGTGGGAGTGGTTTTTCACTTCATGGTTATAGACCTTTCTCCAATCTTTTGTAAGTAACTGAATAACATCCGAGTCCACCGATGACCTATTAATACTGAGAAAACTAGTAACTGCTACTGCTCATTTCTGCTTTTGAATTATTTCCAATTAAGGATCTGTACTGTAAATCCTCAGGAAGCCTATTCTGAAGTTTTTTTTTCATTTTTTTCTCATATTTGGTAACAGAATTTTACTGTTACTGCTGGGAGTCCAGGTAAATTGTGACAGCTGGATCTGCCTTTCCTGCACCATGACTGCTTCAAAGAGCTCTGAACCTGGACCAACGCGATCTGCGACTGCCACTGTGCTTTGTTTGAGGCAGCTCTAACTACAGGGTTTATCCTATTCTGTTCAAATGACTAGAGAAGTCTCATCTCGCTAGTCCTTGTCTCTGTGAAGAGAAGCAGTATTTCACAGCTGTGAATACAGGAGGCGTGATGGGCAGAGGTTCAAGTCTGGGACATGCAGGAAGTGTAGAGAAGGTCTTTGAACAGCTGCTCTATCACTGCTTCTGAAGGTGATGTGCCTCTGGGCTTTGCAAGGATTCTGTGGCACCGACACACACATTTGCAGACAGAGTGGGTAATATTTGAATGGACACTTGTACACACACAAAAAAAGCCTTACTATGCCGCAGACTTGTGTAGCTGATTATTTTCCAGCTTGATATTTTTCCTCCTGTTCCTTTATGCATCAGGCAGATCCTGAATTAATCTGTATATCAAAAATAAATCCTTTAATGTACTCCAGGTACTCCGATAGATCTGTTTTTTTTTTTTTTCTTCTTTTTTGGAGGAGATCTTGAACAACTAAATCTATGGGGAAATAGGAAGGAACATCACATTCAGGATCACAAATGAAATAGTTAATGCAAAGTAAAGATCAACTTGCCCAACTGAGTTTGCGACTTGAAGCAGAAATATAGAAAGATATAATATGGTCTAGTTTGAGTTTTATTGAAAGACTGCAAGCTCAGGGAAGATTATATTTTGGAAATTCTATATTGAAGATTGTTTAGTGTGTACTCGTTCCAGCTCTCTCATATTCCCAGTTGCGAAGTCATCAGTGCAATTCCTCTGTGATTGTTTCTGTCACTTCCCCAGTTCTTTTAGGAGAAACATACTCCCTTCTGATTTAGATTGCACTTATTGATAAATCATAAATCCCATCTCTTACTACTAATTATTTCCACTTTCCTATAAGGACTCAAAAATGTTCGCTTTTTTAGTAGGGAATGTGTATTTCACATGTAAGCTGTCCTTGGGATGGATAAAAATTAGTCGTTTTCTTAGATTTCTCTCATTTTATTTCCTCCTGTTCTTACAAGCACACAACATTTCAATTCTGCTGATTTGAAGGTGTTTACTTAAAAGATGAGAGAGATGAAGCATACTTGTCTCTACTTTCAATTACTCCCCTGTTTCTATACCAACAGGAATAAACCAACTTCTCATAGTTATTTCAGATTTCAGCAATTTCTATGTTATTCCATTTTGAATGGTAAGGAATCAGTAAGAAATTATCCCTTCATGACAATTAGCTGGAAAGGCATAAATTTTGTAATTGTAGTTATTGTTATTAAGTAATGAACTAAGTAATATTTCTTAGCACGCTATTGTAAATATTGTATGCTAGGCATACTTGACTAGCCAGGCTGATTATGCCAGTGTTTTGGCCTAATAAATAGAAGTTACAGCCACAGAGAGATATGGATGCTGATAATGCAGCTGAACCAAATGCAACTCCACAGAAACTAGCAGTTTCAATCTGGAAGTAACCAGGCAGCATTTGGGCAGTGGCCTCAATAAGCCTTGCGTCTCCTTTGGGCTTTCCTGGCTGGTGCTGTGCACACTGGCTGACATGTATCATCCCAGTGGGTTTGATACTGGTGTTAGCAAACAGGGTCAGCGTGGTTTTGTCTCTGTAGCACACCTAAACAGTGAATCCCCAGTGCCTAGGGAATGCACTGTGGGAATAGGCTGTGAGAGCTCCTGTTTTGTTCCAGAATATGATTAGGCTGTTCCTCCTTCTGAAAATCACTGCCATGAGGCCAAACAGTCTGCATGGACAGCCGCTTACTCTTCCTCAGACCAATTTGGGAAACTCTGAAAGAAGATGTAGAGGAAAGTCATTAAACCACAAAGGATGAGCTCGTAGATATGGGGTCAGTGGAGAAGGAAATAGAAAGATTTTGATTTTGGAGAAGGAGTAGCATATTGGGTTTAAAAGATGCAGCTGATATCATTTTTATATCAATGTGCATTGTGAATCATGTAATTAAAGGTTAATGTCTTAGCATAAATTGTCAGGCCAGAATTTTAACAGTAAGAGTAATGCTTGCTTGTCTTTACCAAGGATATGAAGATCTTGATTCAGTAAGTTATGATAATCACAAATGTAACTTTGCACTCCTACACTGAATATGGAGTTTTGGCATATTGAGGTATATTGTATATGGATGACAAGATAAACAGTAGCTTAACAAAAAACATATTTAACTGAAAAATCATTGACTGCTGACTATAGTACAACAGGAAATTTCTACACAAAAAGATCAGCATCGTGATTTGAAGCTTGAGGTTCTGATCCAGAAACTTGCTGAAAGAAGTATTACAAGTCTTATTTTACAAATGTGTCTTTCCAAAAGACATATGGATATTTGTATTTTTTGAGCTGTTCAATCGGCTTACTGAACTATGTTGTCTTTAGATAGCTCATAAAGTAGAAGAGTGAATGTGAAGAAAAAGCAAATGATAAATTATAGCTTGAGGATAGATTAATACATGATGTATATGTGGAATCATTACTAGAGTTTCATAAAATAATACATGGTTTATATTTAATTTAAAGTATGATATAAAAATAGCTTACTTTTCAAAATGCATACTTGCACTTTGAAGCATAATATCCCTCCAGTTACATGACGAGACCAGTTTTGAAGACTTCTTCTTCTCCAAGAAGGGATTGGTTGAAAGAAGCAAACAAGCTTATGAGTTTAAAGCAACAATTTTAATGATCAAGTGAATTCTACCATCTCTTAAACAAAGTTTCAAATAACTAATACTGTAAATACCAGTATAAGTGTTTTTGGTGGTGGTGGTGTTTTTGTTTGGTTGTTTTATAAGACCTTGTTGGTCCATTTTGAGAAGTTCTCCAAGGGTTATTTTATGCAAGCAAATATTGCTATTACTTTAAAGGACTCCAGGTAGTATCTAATGTTAGATCTACATAACTATGTAAAAAAGGTATGTACAAAAATACCCCTTTTTCCAGAAAACTGTTAAAACAGCATTCTCTTATTAACTTCAGCTATCCTAAGAATGAGTAGAAGGGGTTACTATACTTATTTTAAATTTTCCTGAAAGTCTGGCCTACAAGTTTCATGTCATTTTTGTGAAAGTCCTTAGGGAACAAAAGTCAGACAGCATTACTGAAACATATTTCAGCAAAATAGAGCAATATAATGCAGGACATTCAATCTAAAACAGGAGAGAATGAAAATGAACGATCGTAATTTCATACACTGACAAGGCTTTTCAAGATGAAATATGAAAAGTTTCTTAAAAAACAAGTAGTATTTCAGCATAACAGGGAGTTGGCAATGCCCTGTTAAAGTTTGTCTCCATAGGTGTATTTTAGACTGAGACTCTTTATAGGATCCTTTCCAATCTCCACTGAAAAAGTGTATATAAAAGCTTGGTACAGAAATATGCTTATGTTTATTCAGTGTAAGCAAAGTCAACTTGGAATGATTGTACAGCACAGTTCAACACATTTATTTTTACCTTTGGTAGCCTGAACTCTCACGTAATAATTCCTAACAATTATTAACTAATCAATCTCTATGATATCTTGTGAAGCACGAAGGACATGTTAGATTTCAATGACAGCATTCATTACTTTTCAGAGTGCCATCTGTCTGAGTCTTGCAATGTTGCATAGTTAGGAGAGATGGCCTTTAGGCCTTTGAAATCCAGAGTAACTATATCCTGGATCTTTCCCAAAACAGTAATACATAAATGATGATAGAATTTCAGCTTTCATTACTGACATCCCTTCTTGTGCAGCTGCCGTAAAAAGAGTAAACACACTTAAGTGGACTGCTAGCTTGTAAACTATTGTGTTTCTACCGTGCTAACATCATCAGTTATGCACAGGACAAGAAATAGATGATGAGATATCTTAGAATCTTCGGTTTCAGAGTCTTTTGTTTTCTTTAAGTAACATTAACTTGACTTTGCTGTCTAACTGACAACAGTGTCAGGTACCTTCCCAGACAGAAACTTGCCAGGCAATCAGAGTGTCTGCACCTGAAAAATGTTGCGGGATGCACACAGATACTGAGAGCAGGGAAGAAATTCAAGTTCCAGCCTTGATCTGTGTTGTTGAGTTGAGGCTAGCAGGGATACAGCCCTAATATCACATTGACAAAACTTCAGTATATGTGTTGTGGCTGTTGAAAACTATACATCAAAATCCCTATAGCTAAGAACACTGATTTATTTAAAGGACTGTCCCCTTAAAAATTTATCTAAAAAGGAGAGCAGAATGCAGCTCTAATAGAAGTGAAAAATACACCACTTGGTAAGACTAACTACATTCATTCATTCAACCAGTCAACTATTTTCTTAATTTCTATCAGTGTTCACATTTTGCTCAGTGAGGAAACCATAAAGAGATGCTTAAAGATAATACTCTTCTCAGTGATCAAACTTATAAGACATAAAAGAATTCTCTTCCCCAGTTCATGAGAAACTGAGTTTCATGTAAATTACAAGCCATTATAATTAATCAGTGGAACGCTGGTTATTCTATCGTACAAAAAGTACAGTTTCCTGGTGCTAGAAAGAATGAATAACAGGGGATAAGGAAGGACAATTTTACAGCATTATACCACATACCTATTAAGGAAGGACTGTAACTGAAACCTAGCTAAATCCTTTCCAAAGACCAGTTTTAGTTTGCAACACTGACAGTTACAATATACCTATTTAGGAAATGCAGTCCAACCAACACATATACCATAACTTTTCTTGCCCAGTAGTTCATCCGAGGAGATCTACTTGTAATGCTCCAATTCAGAAAAATAAATTTCAATTTTGGCTTATATCTTTCATGTCTAAAATGCTGTATTCCAAGGTTGCAAGGCATCATCTGTGACAATTTACAATATTTCTCTTCCATGTAGCTACATTTATTACCCCTTGCACCAGTTTGATCTTTGACAAATGGAAATTCAGTGAAGTTTTCAGAAAGAGTAGAACAAAACCAAGAAACGCCCTTTTCTTATCATCCTTCACATTAATAATGAAAGCTAATATACTTACACAGTTTCTTAACCTTCTAGTATTTGCTGCCATTTCACATCTGGAGGTCTCACAGTCATGCATGCTTTCTACCAACTAACAAGTCCACAGAGTAATTATTTATTTCATTAGAAAATAGTGATGCCAGGTCATGTATCAAAAAGTTGTAATGGAGTTCTTGAAGCATATTTGATAGTTCACCCTATATGTGTGGAAGCAGAAGCATTATAAAATGTCAAAATAGTCAACCAGCTGTGGTTCTGCTACTGTCCTTGATGACAGCTTGAGAAGATTCTGTATTAAAAATTAATAAGAGCTTTCACCCAGCAAGATGTTAAAAGGATGAAGGGTTTGTTTCATTAACCAGAACAATAGACATAATATGAGTAACACAATGGAGTCTTGTGCATTCCTGCAGCACAAAATTAAATCAGTATGTTATGGCCATATCACAACGCCATTAATTATGCCATAATATAATGTATCTGAAAGAAATGATTGGATGCATAGTCAGTGTAAACAAAACATACAGGATGAATTGAGAGTTTTAACTGGTGATTCATTCATTCCCATTTTTGATTTCTACAAACAGGGTGGAAGAATGAGTTTCAGATGGGGGTGATTCCTAATTGGCATGCAGGTGTGTTGTTAGACACCCTTAGTCTGTGGCTTGCTCTGAACAATTCGTATGGCTGATTTTGGCAATGGCTTTGGAAGCAAGTATCTGCCTGTCAGATCAGCCACACTATCTATACAACAGTATCAATCAGACAAAGCTTAAAAACAGAAACAGAGTAAGCTTTAATGTAGGAGGTAAAAAGGATTCTTGCATTAAGCAAATATATTTCTTTAAATAGAGACTCTCTCATTAGCTATAATTTCAGCAGTATCTAGATTATTGGGCTAGCAAAATAATAATATATTTATTCCTAAAGTCAGCTGGAGGCAAAAGCAGGGTAGGCAGGTGGTGCAGCAGATAAGCAGATTAACAGGGGAGTAGGTAGTCAAGGACTTCCTCTCTTGACCCCCTACGTATCTGCTCAGCAACAGAGGAGCAAGCCCAGCTGCAAAGGCTCTCCTCCTTCTCTGTTTTTCCTTCCTGTCTCTCCTATTTTACCAAAGATCCAGGCCCTCATCCCTGGTCAGTTTAGCCTATAAAGATGAGAAGCCTTAAGCCAGTTAAAAAAACATAAATGTTTTCTCAGGGAACTATGGAATTTTCCTGACCATTTTTGTTTATCAATAAGATATTAATAGGCAGACATATCAACAGTATTCCTTTCGGTTGTCACTAGCCTAGACAATCTGACTTTGAACACACAGGACACAGTTATACCTCTCCTTTTTTCTTTCCTTTTTTTTCCCCACATATTATCCAATTTGCTTTTCGAGAGAATTAATATGATCACGCTCATCAGAAGTGATGCAGCTTTGCAGCTATTTGGCCAGATATGAGATGTCAAAGAAGTACATCTTCACATTACAAAATAAAAAAATCAGGAAACGTGAGAAAAACAAAAAAAATCAAAAATGCTGCCATCTGCTTATTTCCCGATTACAGGTAATTCTAATACCAATTTTGCAACTCCATATATATTTTTAAGAAGAGCAGGGATTCTTCTGCAATGCTGTTTTGTACCATGGTGATATTGAATTAAGTTATCAATCAAATGTGTTGTTTAAACCATTGATTTGGCATAGCAGCTTCCGGACGTAAAATTCATAATCCCATTGATTCAGTATCAGATTTTTAGGATTATAAAAACATTTTTGAATAAATGTTTCAATAGATAGTATATTAAGTTGGAACAGTCTTTTCAGTTTGGCTGCTGAAATGCTGGAGGGAATGTGAACTCATTCCATCAAAATATGCTCAAAGAGGTTTCAGAAGAACTTAAAATCTTTTGTTAGCTAGAAATTGGAGGAGACGGTTAATGACAGCAGTTTTCAAGTAGCCCTAGACCAAACGTGTTAATTTTCTGTTTGACTTCAAACATATTAAATTTTTCTGCTTCCATACATACTGTTACCAAATGCATCTACTAGATTTGTGACTGTCTTTTTAAGTTTTAAGATAAAAAATACTTCATTTTCCATTATGATCTTCTCCTTCCTCTAAGCTCTGATATGACTCAGCTTGAATCATACTGCTGAGAAAGGGCTTGAGAACATTTGCAGATAAGGCAGGAAGGAGTTACAGGTAGAGGTAGAGTTGAGATTTGTTAATAGATCTGTAACTCATGAGGAAAAACACCAGGTCTTCTCTAACAATGTGTATAAATTCCATATTTTATTGGAAATGCAGCATTGCAGGCCTTGCCTTTCCCGGTGAGTATTTTTCTCCTATAGGTTCTAAAATGCTCTTTGCCTTCCGATTCAGTTTCCCAAAGCATGGGATAATTACCTAGAAATGAAATGAATCTTATTTGTTATATAAATATAAATGACAGGCAGACAGTTTTAAAATCTGTGGCTTAATGGAGATAAAATATATATAGTTTTTAATTGCAAAAGGAAAAATGGCAAATTGCAAAGCTAAATAAAATCATGTCAGTGTAAGTCAGAGTTCTGTTGCTAATTGAAAGACATTGATTCTTTGAAAAAAGTTCCATTAAATAATTATCCTGGGCGAAAAATAAATTGGCATAAATGGATTAAGTTAAATTCAAATAGGTTAAATGCTAGCTCTTGAAGACAAAATAAATTGCTTCCTTAATTAGTAAGGTTTTTTTTTATATTTGAAAGAGACAGATTACCATTTTGAAAATGAGAGCAATTATTATATCTCGCTAAGTGCCATTGACAAGATTTTATTATACTTTGTAATAGAGCAGATTCAAAAGGAAAAAAAGCTATGCAAGTTTTAGAGCAAATACCTGCTCCTATCTACAAATCTAAAACTGCTTAAACTGCACTGTGTTTCCTAAGGGCAGTTGTTCTGGAAGAAAGCACATGTTTGAATGGTGTCCTGCATTTATTTTTTTTCTCTCCAAGCAATGTTTTATTCATCGTATTAAATATTTGTTTCATGTCAGACATTGGACTAAATTAAATCAAATGAGTTATGTGCAACCACAGAGGAGGAGAAGTTCCACAGAGAATGAATTGACTGCACAGATCTTTGTAGGTAAGAAAACAAAAAATAAGCAAGTCGAAGAAAACCTCCATGCTGCTGAATAACGATATTCTGCTTTTATGGCTCTTTAAAAGCTCATGAAGAATGCTTTTCCCATGCATGGGAAACGTATTTTTTCTCCCCATGTTTAATAATCTCCTGTAAAATGACTATGTCTTAGGTATGACTTAAAACATGGTAAATATATTAGCTGCTGAATGGATTTTGAGTTTTCCACGTGGATGCAGCACCCTGACAACATGCTGGTCTGCCAGTCTTCCAAACAAGCATTATCTGTAGCTTATGAGAACTTGACTGGTATTTATCAAGACACTAGGGATTAGGGAAAAGTCAGCAGCCACATTACATCAAAGGAAATGTCAGGCCCTAACAACATGATATGGCACCTGTGTTTTAAAAGGTCCTTTGCTTTTTGTAGGAGAGTATGTATAGGGAGGTGTCCATCTAGTTTACGGTCGGTTATTTTGCAGATCTTTATATGGTCAGCAGCGTAACGAAGGAACTAGGCTGTGCTGCACAAGACCTGACCTTGCATATTTCATTCATTCACCAGCTTTGTCCATAAAGTCATATTAGCTCATGCTAACATTGTAAAGCCATGCTGAAAGTTGCCGATTTATATATATACCTGTCACCAGATCTATTTAACAGTCTTTGTGAGGATGGTTTTGTGGACAGTAACCCTGGCAAACTTAGAGTGGCAGTTATGTGTAATGAGCATCACTGCCCTAGTGTAGGCACAGCAGCGCTGTCCTGATGCTGTGTCTTGCTTTAATGAGAGATGCATGATGTGGAAATGATGGGGAAAGATGACTAGAGTAAGTCACCGAAGGGTATGCTCACCAAAGGCGTGCTAAACTGACTGAGTGATGTGCCTGATGGGTGCTAATGACAGTTAGTGCCTTGATGACACTGACTGTACAGTTCCTTCCATCTACAAGTTGTTGGGTTGAAGGTGAAGCCACACTTATAAGGACTGGCTATGGTCAGCATTAGGCATGCACATGCATGGCACCAGCTGGCACTGGGGTGAGTTTGGTGGTGATGTTGGCTCTACTGTACCATCAGACAAACAGATTTGGGTTGCTTTAAGAGTCTTCAGTGGTCACTGTGCAGGTGAGACAACCTCGTGAGTGACCGTTACAGTCTTCCGAAATGATAGCTCATATAGCTAAACATACCTGCTGTTAGTCCTGCACTGCTTCAGGAAAAGGGCTGCAGTTAGCTCTTACTGTTTCATGAAATCTCTTGCTGATACGCTCTACGGTGCTAGAGATCGCTATACCCCCGTGTTATGATACTACTGTTTGTTTCTACAACTTTCCTCTTAGTTTGTCCTGCCAATTGGAATTCAAATACAATTATAGGAATTAATGCACATATACTTGAGAGCTCATATGTGTTCATGCAGGTGTCCCAGTAGAGAGGTAAGAGTAACACTAACAGCTGTATCTGCCTTTCACTTGATGTGAAACATGAAAATGCTTTACCCAAAGGCAGGAAGCAACCTCATCACACAGAAACAGAAATGACACTCAAAAAGAGTAAAGGAAAGAAAAATGTGAATGAAGAAGGAAAGGCAAGAAGTATGTGAAAAATCCATAAAGTTACATTACAAGCTATATAGAAAATTTATTTATTGTAAAGCTTTCCACTGCCATGAGTCCTTTGCTCAGTGAATCATGTCCACGAGATTTCTTATAATATTCCAGATCTTTAAAAGTTTCACCTACCCACAAAATGCCATCACCAAAATATGGAAATTCTGAGAGAATAAATTCAATTACAGAAGGCGCATAGAGAGAATAAAGAGCAAAGAATAAAGAGAAGCAGTCAGTCCTTTCATTTGCGTGTATTTATGGAAATCCAGCAAAACTGATTTCTACACCCTGCTGTCAAAGTGTCCTTCAATACACCTTCCACTTCCACAGTGGAACTGGCAGCACTTTGTAGGATCACAGTCACATAATTTTCTTCAGAAAACAGCTGTATAAATTTTATCAACATGTTACTGAAGATGGATTCAATGTCAGGAAACAAAGACAAGCCTATTAAACTAAAATGGTTGACTGGCAGATTTAATTTGTTTTATTTTTGCTAGTTTAGTGGTTTTTTTCTCATTTAGATGAATGACACCTTTTTTATGTGAGAATATAGTATTATTCAAAAACTTAGTGAAAGAAAATAATTTGCAAGGAGGCTTTTAGAAGTGAGATAAGAATCTACCAGGTTGAGATGTTGGTACAGATCTTGAACCTGAGTATCTTTTGAAATGCTTTTAAAAAGCAAATGTAGGTGATAAATAGTTCTGAATTCTTTACAGGTTGAAATCACATAAACAGCTGTGATCCCCATCCCGGATCACTTGAGAACTGTTTTCTTAAATATTGCACTTTAATCAGTAAGTGAGATTTAAACACTATTTGTCAAGCAGAATGCTTCTAACACAGGATATAATTTTCAAATTTGATTTATTTGGTAATGAATTTCTACATTGCCAAACTAAGGAAAACATCAGGTAGCAGACTGGGAAGCAATACATTTATATGGAATAATGCTTTGTAGATATTTAGTGAGGCAGCTTATTCTCTGTGAGCCCTAGTCACAGAATTAAGTTTTGTGAGCTGTGCATTGCTGGTAAATTTTATAGCTATTGAAGCCTCTTCTGGTCTGCAGAAGTATCTCCTAATGAAAATGGCTCTTTGCAGAGATAAATGAGCCTCTAATTTTTACTATTTGAAAGAAAGTATGTGGTATCCGAGCCCTCGGATAAGTATTGGAATAGTTAGTGACTTACTACCTCTAAATCTCTCCTAATATCTCTGTTGAATCATATATCATTGGAAAGGTTGTACTAAATGCTACAGCTTTCTAGTTTCAAACAAAGGACCATTTTAACAGCCCACGGCTTGTAATGAATAAGATCATTCCGTATGTCAAAGCTGATACCAAGACAGTCTGATCCTCCGTGTTGTTCTACTTACCTTTTAGACCAATGTGAACCATTTAAAACAACTAACTATATAGCTTACCGATGATCACAGCAAAAATAAACTTCACTGAATGAATCTACTTTGAAAAAACAGGAAAAACAAGGACTATATAGGCACCCTAGTTAGAGGTATTAGGAGATGGGCACAAAGCTGCATAAAGAACATAGCTGCCTTACAACCGGGTATTTTTCATGAATGCACAGGATGGGGTTTTCTAAGACAGGAGTTGACTAAAATTCCAAAACTTCCAAAAGAAGTCCAGAAGAATTCCAAAAATTCCAAAAGAAGATGGTCTTTTATTGCTGTTTCCAGCAGGATGTGTCCTTTCTTCTTACTGCTCCTATCAAACATCAGCCATGAAGGATGATTTAGCTGTTCTCACCAACAGCCTAATCTTAGCAGTCCTACTCCACATTCATTTTGGAATTTGGGTTCCTTGGGGTGGAGCAGAGCTGATGAACCAAAACTTAAGAACAAAATCCAATAATAATATCCTGAAATGGAAGCATAATTATCCTGTAATTCAAACTGTGCTTTTTGATATAGCACACGGATCTGGCTAAAACATAGTCTGTAGGAGATTTACAAGCTTTTCTTCAGCCTATGACATAAATGCATATTTTCTGTTTTCTTTTCCTATTATTTTAAAATTGTCTTCTTTATTGCAAAGACAGAACTGTTTGACATTTGACTTATTTAATTTATTATTTCTTCCAATTAGGAAAAAAAGAAAGAAGAAAGAAGTCACACTCAGACTGCCAGATAGTCTTTCACCTCCTTCATTGTAAACATTTTCAAGTATATTTTGGTGAATTGTTGGTTTTGCCTCTTCTTAATTATGCAAGTCAGACTGTTTTACACTGAGTAGTAATTAATTTTTTCAGTACCACCTCTGCTCTGTTGTTAAGAAACCCCCAACACCTGTTTATTATTCAATAACCACACGTATAAGGACAAATTAAAATAGAGTTTAGTTCTTTATGGATTGCAATGGTGTCCTATAATTGTTCTTTGATATATCTTTTCTGTCAAATCTATAATGGCAAATGAATTATTGGCTTTTGCAGGGAGAGGCAGAGTAAGAGGGAAGAAAGAGTGATCCACTTTTAAAGGTTTACCTAGAGAAGAGCTCAGAATGTTCAATACTGATTTTCTGTATGTTACACACTTTGCATTTGGTATTGTGAGGAAAAAAAAAGTATTAAATCTGCAAAATAAATCCAGACCAAGTAATTACAATAATTGAGCTTCCTTGGTATCTCTGTTTTTTAATGGGACAACCCCACTGCTTAAGTAACTTCAGTAGCTACTTTTGATGGGTTTTAATATCTCTTTTGACTTTTTCTACCATTCATTACTAGCATTACAGGGATGGCTGCTGATGTGGCCTAATTAATTTTTACATTATAAAATATGTGTGAGAGGCAGTAACCGCCTTAGAGAGATGTAATGTCGGGATTCATCCTGCTGGCCCTTGGGACTGCAAGTCTGACAGGCTCATTAGCATCAAGGACCAATATTGATTCCTTTTTTTTTTTAATCAATATTTTAATGTTTAATATACCCCATAGTACAGTTCTGGAAGCTATGGAATAAAAAATAAAGGCAAGGTGGCTCCATGGGGAAATATCCAGTAACTAAATGAATTTAAGCCCTACTTTATATACTAGCTACATTGGAAAAATTGCTTGAAAGGGAATACAGACTTTTGACAAATCTGGAATGGCTCCTCCAGCCCTCAGCCCTTGTGCTGTATCATGTTCTATAAAACTGCATGCAAAGCTACGGCATGTAAGCACAGAATACAGCAACAATAGTTAGCTAAATATTATCAGGACAAAACTTACAGTGGCCTAGGAATGACCGCTGATTTAATTTTATCAATTTAAGTGAAAGTGACTTTAAACCAAGAGAGACTAATATGAAAAGTAAGCCTAATTGCAGATGCCTCAGTACATTATGCAGATAATAACAGCTCCCATGTGGATAATACAGAACTAAAAGTATAGAAAATTATGCTTTCTTTTACCACAATGGAAATTAACCATTACTGCATCTTATCTCCCGGTCCATTGATGGAGTTGGAAGTATCTCATGATTCCAGATTTTACTAATTCCTCTAACTGATCTTATACGAAGGTGTTTTCCTCATTACTTTATTGTGATAAAATAAAGAACTGGTGTCTAGCTAAGAAGAATATGTTAAAAATGTATTAAAAAACACTTCTTTAAAATTCTTATCCTGAACACTGTTCTGGTTTGCTGTTTTTTAACCTTCAGCATTTGTTACTGTGTCTAAAATGAACTTGTGGAGGGATTTCATTTTAAATTAATCTGTATTATATGAGTCCTTGCAGGTTACAAATCACAATGTGATATTTTATCTGAGTCATAGTTGTACAAAAACTATATCACAAAGAGCACCATTGCATTAATACATGGCCTTTTTACGATGTTTTCTGGCCAAGATTCTTCAAGTAATTGACACACATTGCTTAAATCAACCCAACCCTAACCATTTTACAGATGAGAGGACAAAGAAAATAAATGCATTTTCCAGCATCATAAAATAATTGCTCAGACCATAAATTGAACATAACCTTCCAGTCAGATTTTTTTTCTTCTGTGGTTTCTGAACCATGTAGTAGTATATGTCTGTCTTAGGCAGGTGTCTCAATTCTGTTAGATATTCTGCCCCCATTAAATTCAAAAGTGGTAAGGCTTACTTCTCATCATCTCCAGTTAAGCTACGTCCTGTCTTTCCCCAGGCAGGTTCTTTAATTGTCATAAGGTGCACTGGAGCCAAGAGGCTTCTTTCACGGTGTAATATCACCTCCAAAAAAAGACTTTTGAAGCTCATTTTAACATGTGCTAAGCGAGGCATATAGGAACTATTGTTAATTAAGGGAGCATCATTGTGCCTTCTAGTGCAAGAACAAATCTCCCCAAAGTCATAACCCAGCCAAAGACAAAGACCCAGTACCCTAAGAGGATACTATGCTCCTGTTTTATGCTGGATTCCAGGCAAGACCTAATACTAATTTAAAAGACCCTAAGCAGAATCTGACTGTCGTATATCCATGTTTATCACACACAATGCAGATGAATTTCTCAGGGATGGCATAGCCTTAAGGCGGGAATCCTTTCCTAGAGAAGATCAGACTGATTGCAAGCTACGCCAGACCTGCTTCATGATGCCGTGCTCAAGTCTTAGCAAATGTCTTTCCTTATTGCGCATATTTTAGAAATAGAAAGCAGAAAATGATTACAAGAAACAAGAAGAAACCAAGGAAAGAAAAAGATTAAGGAAACAAAAAGACAAAAAAATGAATTATGGAAAAGGAAAGTTTCTAATTTAATCTGATTAGAACATTTTAAAGAAATTTGTAAATATATATAAATATATATAATGCCAGTTCTATACACTTGTGCATTTAAAAATATACTTACAAGACAAATAGGTAATTAAGATAGAATTTAAAGTTCTCTGTAATTATATATCTTTACTGAAGCATATTATGTGCTCCATTCACGTCACAATATTTTATACTCAAATCTGATATGACTACGTGGTAAAAGATGCATTGTTTTTAATAATACTCGCAAGTTATAACTCATTAATATATCACAATATATAGAACTATGCATCTAACTGAAAAAAAAAAACAGACAGACAAAAATAGGAGAAAATATTGATAATTTAAAAACTTCTCAAATTGCTTGTAGTTTCTACCGCAGGCTAAATTTGTGTATTTTGATGCTTGCCAGTCATGCATTTTATGCCATTACTTACAGACATATGAGGAAAGTCGTTCTGAAAATTAAAATAGCTACTTACTGATTAGCAAGATACAGGAATAATCACCAGGGAAAAGATAATCATAAGCAATAAGAAAAAAATCTTTTTATATGAGGTCAGAGAGAGCAAAAACTGTAATAGGATAGTGTGAAAGATTAAAATGAAACTCCTCTGAGATGTCACAGCTCTATTAAATTCTCTTTAAGTATGAGAACAGTGGTTGAGTGAAAATTTTCTTCCTTTGAATTACTGTCAGTGAAATCATATGTGAATAATGCTGACAGAGTTAGCAATATAAAAGGAAAATTAGCTATTATGTGATATATGGTCCACTTCCTCAAGATGTGATGAACATCCCCATGTAAAACTCACTGAATGAGCACCTCATGTAAGCTCATGTCCACAATCCACAGTCTTGAAATTTGGCACGTTCAGTCATGATAAGATTGGTATTAATTTAACGGCTTCAGCAGTTAGGGGACATTGCACAAGCACAAATTGTTTCTCTTTGGCAGCTTCAGGTATTTATTTCCTAACTTGTTCAGACAGTTGCTCACAACATCTTTTTTTTTGCGCTATAGAAGAGATGTTGCAGGGATTACTGTGTTTTAGAACGGTATCCTTGGACAACGGCCTTATGACTCCTGGCTGTGGATAACTCTTCAGCATAATTATTCATAATAAATGTTAAATAACTAACTTGCAGAGTCTCACAAAAAGCTGTCTGAGGCCAAATGCAAATTTCAGGAAGAGCTCACTTGTAAGTGATATTGTCTCGATAAACTTCTCTTAATATTCTCTTAATGTATTGAGTTATAACATGAGAGGGTGAGGAGCACATAATGCTAAAACATGGAACCATAGAAAATAGGATGATCACAGGAAAATCACAAAAAAAGAATGCTCATTAAGTTGTCTTTTCTGCTCCATGGCAGGAAGAACTATTTTGAAATCATTCCTAACAAGCAGTAATCTAGCTTTTTTCTTAAATGGATAAGGTGAGAAATCACTGTGTGTGAGACAGTATTCCCTCACCAATAATTTCACCAGGTACACGAGCTAGTCACACAGAAGATCCTGCTTTTAGAAGCTGAGATATATGAGAAATCAGAGCAATATAATAACATAAAGCTTGTCTTGATCTAAGCATTCATTAATTAGCTTTTACCAGTATGTTCTGTTAACATTAAAAAAGTTTGCTTATTGTCTCTGAAGAATTCACGGATACTAATACATTTCTTCCAGGGAGCTCTATTATTTTGCAAACACTTTCTCAGTCTGCAAAGACAATTGAAGAAGTCTCTCCTAACACTATCCTTGGCTGATCAGCTTATTTCTGTGTTGCGTTTAGCTTTCTTAGTGGTGTTGATGGATAGGTTTGCTGGGTAAGTGGACTTACTGATAATAGTCTGTTTAGGAAAAAAATATGCCCCTCTTCCTATTTTAGTGAGAGAGAAAGAGAGTGATTTATTGTTTTAGCCTGGGTAATTTCAGTCATCAGTTTATGGAAGGGCTCTGTAGAGAGAGGCAATTGAAGAGCCAGAGAATTGTAATGAAGAGGTAAGAACAGGCATCCGGAGCCTAGGCAGGGAAAACAGGATTTCTTAAATCTTTCTTAAATCTTTGTACTATTGGAAATATTCATGTGCTAGAGAAAGGCTGAAAAGTTATGAGAATTATGCAGAGCATAGGAAGAGCTAAAAACTGTATTAAGGTTAATATTACTAAATATAGGATTCCAGATTGCCCAACTTCTTATAGCTCATCTCTCTCTTAGCTGGATTTTGTAGGTGTGTGTTAACTCAGGACCCAGTTCTTCAAAAGTGATGGCATTTAAATGATCGGTCAGAAGATGTATGTGCCGCTGTTGAATGTGAAGCATGAAGCGTTGAATCTGTGTTGAAAAAGTTTTTGCTTAAACAAGAATATCCAGTTAACAAACTACTAAAGCAGACACTTAGGAAGCCAAAAAGTCTTAGTGTTGAGCAACCAATATTGCATACTGATGATCTAAGATTTGCAAGCTGAGGCTAAGATAACATATCTCTTTAATGGATTTAGCTCTAAAACTGAATTAAGTTATTTCTTAGCTGTGACTCTGATCCTAGCAGGGAGCACAATCAGAAGCTTAAACGAATTAACAGAAAAAAGGTAGCACTGCGAGATACACTGATATTTAGTGGACTAGTTAATAAATATGGACGACAGTATGTTTTTTTAGTTCTAACTTTCAGATTCAAGTTATTTTCTAATTGCAGTTCCTTTACACTCAGCAGGACCATGCAGACAGAAAGCATGTCTATTCTGGGTATTTGGGTTGTAGATTATAGTTCAGCTTTTAAACGTCTCTACATAAGCTCGTTACAAAGTACTGAAAATATCAGATAAAAAATATAAATATTTCTATTATTATATTTCTAGTTCTGCCAGAAAACTCTTTATTTGATTTGGATTAAAAGGTAGGGACACCAGAAAGGCAGTTTTGAAAAACTTTTTAATATCAATTTTAGAGCAGAAATATTTTAGAAAAAAAATCACCCTACTGTATTAAATGAATTAGTCTTACTTTTCTCTATAATGGGTCAGGCTGCTCTTCCATTCTGCTCAAGCCTAAACTGGCATTTCTCATTGCTGCTGTACTTTAAAATGATGCACAGCTTGCTAACAATCTTAGCAGCCTACAGGTGGCAAGATGATCATCTTGCTTGATTAAGAAAATGATTTGTGTAATCTCTTTCTAAGCCTGATGTGTCTTCAAAGCAGTAGATAATATCGCTATTTGGAAATATTTCATACTACAGCATTTAAGATAATATTCTGCATGCTCACGTGAACACATATTTTTCTTGGATCTTGATTATTTTCCTCAGCATAAATAAGTTATTGTGTGCTCTCTCTCTATATATATATATTTTTTTCCAGAAATATTTCAGATAAACTAGTTTGCAATATGCTGTAGCTTTATACTAAGGAGTTGATCTTTGGGCGTACAAACAGGAAAGAGGTGCTTGGAGTACTATGATTAGAAACTATTTAGATCAATAAGTCTTGGATTAATTTGCAATATTTAAAATACAAAAGAGTATTTTTGATAGCCTACCCTCATCAAGAGAATGTAAGAAAAGAATATTAATAGAATATTTATTAAATACTCCTATGTCTCAATGTAAGAGACCTCAACCTCAGTCAGCTGTATTAACTGTATTTAAAGACCAAACTTTCCTTCAGGGGAGGCAGAATTCTTTGTAAGGAAGAATTTTTCAGTGGTGACTGTTCCAGCAGCGCATATCAGGTTTAAATGTAGAACCTGGTCATGACAGCACATCAGATGTTTTCTTTTCTGCTGTTTTGAATGAAGACAAAGACACCGTGCTGTGGAGATAGGAGAGACACGGAGACGGTGCGGAGCATTGCTGCCTGACGGGGCCGTGCCGGCAGCGGCGGGATGTGCGCAGCCATCGCGGCCTCATCCTGGACGTGCTCTCTGGATGTTCGTTTTTCGGAAGAGGTGATCCTGCTCAGGCTCTTTGCTCCTGTGGGCTTGCCCTAGCCCTAGGTACGGCATCACTAGACAACCGGACTCATTAGCCCCATCAAACCTACTGGAAGAGACTTTATTCCCATCATGTGTCCCTATTCTCACTTCCTTGTTGTCACTTGGCACTAACTGTGTTCTCAAGATAGCACTATAATTTCTCTGTGGCTCCTTTGAAAGGCCACACAGTGAAAACAGCACAATTTTCACAGAGTGTGGAGGAATAATGGGTAGGAAAGGAAATGAAAATAATGTTTACTCTGCTGCCCACCCACTTCCTCCTCCCCTGCACATCTTTATCTGCAGTTTGTAGCTAATTTGCTCACCTTGTTCAAAAATCTATGTCACTGTGAACTTTACACAGTTTGTTTTTTTTAGTTGTCTTCAAAAATGATGGTACTTAAAACATACTACAACATACAATCTATGAATCAAACTAGATTAGAGGAATGTTTCTCTGCTGTTTAAATGATCACAAAGAATAAGTGATCTAAGGAAAGTTGAAGAGTCGCCCCATTTGTTGTAAAGCTGGTGCTCCAATTTGGATGCAACTGTTATCAAAGCCAGTTCCTTAAACTTATAAGATCTCGAGAACATAAGAATGATAATAACTAGTGAATAAGTGGCTCAGATGGCACTCTGTTGTTCAGCAAATGCCAGGAAAGGCCTGGGATATGAAAAGGCAAACATGAAGCACTGCCACAAGTTGAGGTTCGCAGATCTACCACATAGAAGAAGGTACTTTGTGGAAAGATGTTGCATTAATTAGCCTGAACTCATCCCTGGAGCAAGGTGATTTTGATTGCTTATCTACACCCTCTGCTAGCTAGAAAAGTCATTTGGGCAGCTGGAAGAGAAAAACAAGAGAACTGGAAAGCAGAATACTCCAAAGAAGCAAACTGTAAGTGAAATGTCTCTGACCATCTGAGTAGCTAGATGTTGTCTCTGCCATATTGTTGAAATTGTTTTTCCAACCTGACAGCATCGCTCTACTTTATCCAGATTAATCCTCAACAAGCTCTCAATAATTCACACCTTTATCTTAACCAGGCACTGGAAATGCCAAAACAATGAGCCCTTTGTGCTCGAGGCAAGAGACACACCGAAGTGTAAATCATCCTAAGTATTGATACAGCTGACATCCAAGCTATCTCATCATTGCTTCAGATTGTCCTACATATTGGATGGGAAAGGAGAAGAACCAAGTCTATCGAGCCAGGCTCCTGTGATATGGATGAGCAATTGCTCACTCACCTTTTATCTCTTAGTAGTTTCACTCTTTTTGCTCTTTCACAGAATCACATCTAACCCTGCCACCAGTTAAACCAACAAGAACTCACTATCAGTGACGTGCGAAGCCATAGAAAGATTTTCAAAAATTAGTACTGACAGCTGCATTTGTTCTGTTTTCTACACGGAATCATTAGTCAATTAAATGAATGTTGTAACTTCAAGACAAGGAAAGAAATTAGACATACCTGCTTAATTTATGCTATCTTTCTCTATATTTTTAGTACTTCCACTTGTTTTAAAAGTTTTCTACTTTCTTACTTCAACAGAACATCACTCTATTTTCATTCCTGTCTATCTTGCAACTACTTCCATCTTCAACTAACTGAATTTCCATGGCAGGTGTGAAAGGCATTGCAGGCAGGAAGTAGCATGAACAGATCTGAAATAGCCCCATTAATTCAATTTTGAGTGAGAGGTTAATGCACATTCAACCTTACTCGTTGATATACAAAATTGGGTAGCTGCATTTGGCCAATTATTTTTGGTTCATTAAATGATAAGAACTATCATGAGACCACTACTAATAATAGAATCTATGGATATTGATAAGTTCTTTATTAAGTTCTCATAATTACTGTTCAGTAGGGCATTTCTCAATGCTATTATCTCTAACAGAACAGAGACACATGCATTTCTTGAAATAATGTAGTTGTTATAGGAAGAAAAAACCAACCCACCTGTGAAGAGCAAGGCATAATCATATTTACATGGATAGTTTACAAAAATCTTTTATATTTCGAATGCTTAGAAGCTCACAGATGTGGCTGTAATAATGAAGGCAGAAGGAAAAACTTTCAGAAAGCTTTCATGTAATGATTTTGGGAAGAACATTCAGGATGTATGGCTTTTATAAACCCTGATATTTTAAGAAAATTAGCTTATGAACAAATATACTCTAGAACATTCCAGTGTTTCCATTCCTATTAACTGAACTTCCGACAAATACAAGATCAAAACTTGTTCTATTCCATGCCTAAATAATAAGCTTTTTATTGTTTACAACCAGTTTACTACACTATTTTACTCAATTTTGTTCTTTTTTTTGTTTAACCTTTTATTTGAAGCAAGACTATCTAATGTATTTATGAAATTCTGTTGCAGATTTGCATATAATCTTTCTGTTGATGTTGTTCTAAGAAATTGCCATACCAATTTGCCTCATTTTCTGCCATTTTTGTCTGGATGAGTTTTGCAGAAATTGTATTAAATAGGATGAGAAGAAGGATTTGCTGGACCTTGGCAAGTGTAAGTGTGTTGATGGGAATATTCAAGTCTCAATCCTTCAACATTCTGTACTTAAAATTTCAAGTGAAGAAAGGGTTCATAGAGTTTAAAAAAATTAAGAGTAGTTGCATGGTTGCGAAGTGAGATGACTGTCATTGGGAAATCAAATCAAATAGCACACTTTCCTCTACTTTCTGTACTTTCAAATAGCATATTTTTCTCTTGAAACTTTGTAGCATTTCTTGTTTTCCTCTTTGTAACATCTGGGTAGTCCTGGTTATTTAGAAATACAGAGGGTTGAAGCACCCTACAGGAAGGAAAGGTGCTTGCATGTTTGAGAAGTTTAGAACACCAAGAGGTTACACAGCATGGAAGGAAGCGGAGCCAATCACTTCCTAAGGCAGAGTTGTTTCTTTCAGAGAATTGTTCTTAAAGTAAATAAAGTTAATTATTTGGTTAGAAGTCAGGACTTGCACTGAGAAACCTTTATGTGATATAGCACATAAGATAAAAAGTGTACTGTGGTAAGTCCACAGACATAAACAAGTATGTGGAAAAGTTGTAGAAATAAATATAGATAATTCTTTGATAGAGATCTCATTATAGATTTTAAGCCCAAGGATTGCTGAGATAGAGTTGAACACTATTCTGCTCCTGTATTCAGTATTTACTCCACTTAATTTGCACATACTTTGCACTACATTTGCACAGACTCCACAGTTTGCACATATTCATTTAACTTAAGAGAGTTTTATTCCGAAAGAATAACTCCCATCTGGAGTTGGTGCATTTTTGAAGATTATAGTCATTGTTACCGACATTAACAAACTCTGTAATAAGTGCAAGAGTTAGACAAAAATAAAAAGAGAAGGCAAAACAATATTTGACATATATTAGTGACAATAAATAGAATTACACTAGAGAGAAATTTAGCACAAAGGCTTAGGACCACAGTAAAATACTCTGGTGCATAGCAGCAAACAGCACAGAATAGTTAAAAATGCCGGTTTGAGCAGGAGGTGAGCTGGGATAGTGCTGCAAAGGTTAATCAGCGGGATCATAATGTCTCTGGAGACTACATCATTTTGTCTAGAGCCTAGTATTTTATTTAACAGCAACAGAAAAGAGGCACCTTTAATGGAGTTGCTGTAAAAATGTGAGTCACTGCAAGATCGTGAGACATGACTTCAACCAAGATGGCTAATGAGTGTGCTCTGGCACCAAGGAAGATCGAGAAGTAAAGATGAAGGAACACAATAAAAGGGGAAGAAATCAGCTAAAAGTTGATGGCAGGGAAATCTTTGTATCTAGAGAGGCAGAGATTGTCACAGTGCCCTGGAGATATGGGGGCTTTACCCACCCCAGCATCATCATCATATTTTAGCACTTGAATCCAACTTAAATGGATCAGATGTAAAAGTCAGGATAGCCCAGTGGGTAAGATCCTTTCCTAGGGGATGTAAAGCAAAGTGCTAGAGTTCTGACAACCTGATATGGGCTTTGTGTAGGAAATAAATCACTTTAACTCCAAGATTAGGGTCGGAGCAGTAACTCCTGGCTGGCCTGCTGGTGCTTTTACTTTTAGATTCTGCTCTGGTGGAGCATTAAGGACATTTTGTAGGAGCTTAAGACTTTAAGTAGGTCCTCTGGTCTTCTGGTCTTGGGTAACGCCTCTGATTTCTGCATTTGAAACTTACCACAAATGACAGGAAATTAAACCTTTTGATCAAATTGTTCTTTCATTCTTATTATCGCCAACTGCAGAGTAGTATTATCCACCTAATAATTAACATTTTTCCCTTAATCATTTGGAACGATCTGCTGCCTTATCAGCTTTGCCATAATGGATCTGCCTCTGCCCTTCTGTGACCATTCACTCAGTCAGTAATAACTTTTACTCTGAGTGCAGATTATGGAATATGCTCAATTTTCATGCTTAATTCTTTTTGACATGCATGGGCATTTCACAAGAGAGTAAAGAAAGTTTTTTTAAAGACTTTTGCCTTTGCAGATAGCAATTGATCCATGCTGTTATGAGGGCTAGTTTAAAATTGGTTCGACCCAATTTTACTTTTATGAAACAAAAATCATTTTGAATATTAACTGAATTGTCTTACTTGTGAACCTGTAATAAAAGCTTAAGATCTTATATGTACTTATACTTAGTCTTTGTTATCATCAGATATGCTGTAATTTACACATGCAAATGTATTTTTGTCTCTAGTTTGAATAATCAATCAGGTATTTTTGTACAGCATAACAGATAGTACAGCTAGTATTTATTAAGGCAGTAACACTGCTGATCATAAATTGTTCACAACATGGTTATAAAGACTTAATGCTTGTGAATGAAAGAAGAAATGGCTCTTGTCTGAAATTAATTTTAAATTTATATAGCAAAATGTATGTCCTTTTTGTCTTGAGCCATCGAGGAAAAAATACTGATTCATTTTACTAGTTCCTTAAAGAAACAACAGAAATAACTGTTCCTTTTTCTGCTGCAATATTCAGGAAAATGTTAAATCTCTATATCATTATTATGTCAGAAAATAGAATGGAGTTTTTTTTTTAAATTTAAATATTTAAACGTTCAGGAAATTTTTGTATATGTATCTAATTCTGTTTTTTCCACATAGTGCATGAGAAGACGGATAAAGTATAATAACACAAACTGTGCATATAACCACTATAATTTAATATTTAATTTTCAATAGGAATTACTGCTACAAAATTATTCTGCTTCAGAAACTCACAGTCGTGTTTCTGTTTTTATGCTTGAAAATTGATATTGACCTTTATGTCCTTTTGCATGTTGTCTTTTTTAAAGTATTTTCCAGAAAGAATTCGAAGGATATTTTACATTATTTGAGTTGAGTTTTCCACAGTCAGAAAAGATGCCATAAGAGCAACCATCATATTTACTCGCTGGAGGCTGTGGTGTAAACGAGCATTACGTGTTGTTGGTTGCCATGAGCAGGTTGATTCTTGCAGCCGGTGTCTCCCCTGGGCTGCCTTGTGCTTTGAGGAGCTTTGCTGATGAATTGCAATGTGAGCAGCGTGATCCCCTCTCTGAAATGGGTATGCCACACGGGCAAAAGTGTTTGTGCTACTGCATAAATGCCAAACTGGAGCTGTAACTAACCTCACTTTTGACCCTGAAACGTGAAAAATGTTCCTAAATCACACTTTCCTATGGAAATTATTATCTGCTCCATTGCTAAATATAAATAGGAACTTCTGCCATGTATGAGCACTAAAAGAAAGCTAGGAAGGAATGGATACCAGTTGTTGGCTAAGTGCTGCATGTTGTTCCTATGGCATGTTCAGGGTCTAGCCTTGAGCAAGGTTTGCTTTATTACTTTTCAAAGTAATCACAAGGCAAATACCACTACTCTTTTTCTTGATTGAGACAGCTTAAACCCCTGCAGGCAAGTTTTTCTCTCCAATGTGGGGAATATTGTTTGAAGCCTTACAGCTGTAAAGTTGCCTTTCTGTCCTGTATGCACATTTCTCTGGAGCACTGTAAGTACCCTAGACCACTGCTTCGGAGGAAAGTAAGATCATAATTATTCTAGCTATTCTTTCACTCAGACATTTTACACCTCCATTAACAAGTATGCCAGCATTTTTAATTATCCTGGGTATCTATTGCTTCTAAATATTTCACTGGATAATAAATTTATCAGAGATGAGAGGCTTCAGGGTGCCGCAGCTCCTGGCTTAAGGGCTGCATCCACACGCGGTTCTTTGCTGAGAACTGCTTTCCCCTAGGCTGACAGGCCCCCCACAGCGCGCCAGTAAGACAAGCTAAACCCTGGTCTTCTTCAAGCCACTGTGATTTTGGGGGGCCAGGACCCCCCTTGCCTTGCTTTGCCTTGAGAGCGCTGTCCTGGGTATACAGCACCTCATCCCTCACTTCAGACCTCCCTGCTGTACCAACAGTGCATTGCCACAAGTGCTTACATTATTTTATTGCCTCTCATAATTCTCATTACTTTTCCAGAAGATTTGTGCTGAGTTGGTGTTCAGGACAGGTTTTTTACAAACACCGTTGAGAGAGAACTGCAGAATTATACAAGACTGTTACGTATAAGCACTACAGAACGCTCCTTCACCTCATAGTGCTTCACACTGCAGGGCACAGACTTTGCAGCGTGTGCTATTAGGTATTCTCCAATGTAGTACATATCATCCAAGTCACTGCTGCAGTTTAGACGTATTCTTCCTGAACTGGAATTGTTTTTTTAAGTAGCCTGGGGAATAGCTGTTTCCATCTTGATACTTAGGTCTTGGCAGCTGAGTGCCTATTTTAGCATTTCTCATCAATAGGAAGTATACACACAGTGCTGCGTGGTAATTTCTGTTCAAGGAAATGAATCAAGTTCAAATTCATAATCATCTTAGACTTTGTATTTTCATGTTAACTCTTTTTCTCTGTGTATTTCCACAGTTTTTCATCCTCTTTTGTCTGTTTTTGGTTCAGTTATTGCTTTTCCCGTAAAAGGACATATTTCTAACACTTCATTGCTACTGCGGATATAAATGCTGCAGAAGACACTGAAGGATTTTCTGGGACTTTTCTGAAAATGCTGCAAATGCACGTGGCTAACTTAGCATAGCTGAAATGAGCCTGCTGCTGTATCACCTTCCCTGAGATTGCTGGAGTGCTGCAGTGATTTACTAAAGTCAATGAAATGCTAACAGGGAACATCCACTCCTGCAAAGGACACAAATCAACTTTGTCATTCAAAATGCCAACTAGGACCAGAGGCCCTCTTTGATATTCTTGCCTTTAGAGATCTGCAGGAACTGAAGGGCCTGAATTAACGTTCTGTCAGATTTAGATTTCATTTAGGCTACAGATGCATTCACTGAAGCATAGAACTGATTTGTTATTGCTTTGCAGACCATTACTGTGATTAAAAGGGATTTACAATCTCATGAAAGCGCTGATTTGGTACCAAAGATTTATAATGAAATTTTTTATAGAAAAGTTTGGTGCACCTTTGCAGTGGGCTGTGAAAGACTTCACAGGTCTGAAGCTGCCATAACTCTATTAACATGGAATTTTGCTCTCTCTTGACTACTAATTGGCACCTTATTTTCTTTTGTTTGCTTGAACATTTATTTCCTTTTTGTCCCTGAAAACGAGACTCTAGGCATTTTTAAGGAGTCAAGAAACCCAAAATAACTTTCAGTTTCCTGGTGCAAAGATGGGAAACACTATCTTTCTTTGCATAATAAGAAAATAAAGAAATAAAAATGCAAAGAAGTACTTCATATCTCAAAATGTATACATAAGACAAATACATTAAACAAGAATTATTTATGATCTGCGACATATATCAATTATGTCACATATATGAGCAAAATACATCTAGTTAATTTATGTCATATATCAGTCACCTTTTGTATCATCAAAAAATTATTTGAATTTTAACATCCTCATTCCTGACATTCTTGGGACAAGCTTTGCTTGCTTAACTAATCCTTAGTCGGTTGAAACTTCATGGTATTCATCAGTGGCTTAGAAATACTGCTTTTCTTCTTTCAGGCAGCAAGAAACCCAGGTCTTTATAGAAAGACAAGAAAAATTAATGGTAGAAACAACTCTGTCAAACTGAAACAAATTATCATCATTTTGCTTTCAAGCGTTTGCCAAAGAGAGACTTTGGGGCAAATAGCTGTTCATGTTATATTGAGGAAGATAAATATGTTTTCTTTTCAATCTTTGTGAAAGAAAAGAAGTCTTGACTGAGAAGATTTGCAAGGGACCAGGACCAATCACAGATATTATCCAGTTCTTTGCTTGATTTATTATGTGGTCAAATATATGTAGTTTTTTTTTCCATCATGAAAAATAAGTAGTCTAAATGCTAAACAAAGTACAGTTTTTACGGAAGAAACAATGATGTGTATCCAAATTGCTATCAAACTCAAAAGAAAGAAAAAAGATAGAAATCAAGTACTAAAAATATAAACAGCAACAGAAAAGTTCATTCCCCCAGAACCAGTCTTAAGCTGGTCTCCCTGGAAGTCTGCGTGTTTGTTTGCTCATTACAGTGCCTATGACTTTTTATAGTAATGCGTATTTGAAATAAAAACCTTTTCAGGGAAAAGAAAAATAAATAAGCTCTATTGCTAAATGATTCTGGAAAAATTGTCTCTAACTCTTGAGGTCTGACCACATGCTTATAGCTAACTATATCTCTTCCTATAGCTATCTATAGGGAGAGAATGGAGAATATTGTTGTTGAAGTATTATACAGCTGACTTTATCCAAAAGTATTTTGTGACAACAGCAGATCAAACAAAACTCCAATGAAACCTTCTTCCTCTGCTCAGAAAACATTAATTTTTCAAAATCGGAATGTCTTTATTAATAATTTTGGCTGCATATGACCCCTGTGAAAACTGGTGTGCCATTCTACCAGTTTTGTTGCTTCTTTGTAAGTTCTATAGAACTCTCTATAGAGACCACAGTTTCTGCAAGTGGAGCAGCACTTGCAGAAAAGGCTCCTAGACCAACAGTGGTGCAGTTTCCAGGATCTACATTTTGAATATTTCCATTTTATACTTGGCTCAGAGACAGAACCCAGAGAATTTCTGTGGTTCTTCCCTTGTGTCAAGACTACCTGACCCATGACAAACAAGGGCCATAATTTCATTTGCTGGGAACATTTAGATTTCCATTCTGCAAGAAATGCCCTCATTTGTAGTTTTTCACAGCTAAACTGGCTCCTAGTTTCTGCAACTTATGACCACAACAAGTATAGAATATCTGGAAACGGTTTAGACAAATTCATGATCCCTGAGCAGATGCTTGGGGCATTATGTTACCTCCAAACCAGAACGAAAACTTCTCCAAAGGAAAAGGCAAGCACACATGAAGATGAGGGTCCTGTAAAAGAGAAATTCTGGTCCATAGAGGAAATCATATCCAGAAGGCTGATGTGCATTTGTGTGTTGTTTTAGAAACAGGGAAAGAAGTTTACGTTCAGCAGAGCCTTTCCTTCATAGAGCTAAAAAATATGAACTCCCGAGCACTGGTAGTCCCTAAATATCCTGCAGAACTCTTTTGGGATATTTGATTATTGAAAGCAGCTATCTAATTTCAATAAATGTAGCATAAAGGATTTATTATTGTGTACATTTGATTTGCATCAAAACTGCTTCATACGTTTGTAAAGCCACAGGGTCCTGCCACCATCTAATTAACAGCTTGCATAACACATGCCATAGGATTTCCCTAAATGAATTTCCTGGACTGGGTCATATTAAAAAATCTATCTAGTTGAAGATTTTTTGATGGGTTAGTAGCACAGCAATAAAATTGAGGAATTCAAATACCTTTTTGAATGGAGCATAATAATCTCTTCAATGCCTATTGGAAAATGAATCCACATTTAAATATGCCCTTTTATATCCGATTTTGACAGGGTCTAAGATGAGTCATGATACTGACACAAGGGCAATATTAATAGAATTTAATAAAGAGTGGGCTATATTGTTAATAGCAATATTAAAATATTACTCAATTTATGATAGTAATAGTCCACCATCACCAAAAGTTTATTAATAGCAATGTTACTTAGTGAAAGGTTTCTAAACTTCAGATGAAAGTGCTTGCTCCATACAGTAAATTGATGGTTTCAGTGAAATTTTGCTTGTATTTGGGAACTAGGGCTTGATAGGAAGTGTTTTTAATGCAGTAAGCCTAGGAGCACCTTAGCAGTTTTGAAAATATTTCCTTTTTAAAAATTAATAAATGGCAAGGGATCATTTACTTGTTATGAATAACATTGAAACTCAGTGGGAAAGTAAAAAACTGTGGAGTAAATGATCAATAGGGATGAAGTTTTTGAATTTTCAGGCACTTTTGTTTTGTGGCCCTAGTGCTAGGCACTGCAGGTAGATGTGGATATGCAGGGGTCCTAGGCAGCTCTTGTAATTTTCCTCAAACGGGAAGCTGCAGCCTTCTCCTTGGACTGAGACCCAGCTCTTCGCTTTCGAGGGACAGGAGACCTGCGGACCCCACCGGCTCCCCTGGCACTTGTTGCTGAACGCTGCTTTCCCCTGGGAATACATCACTGCTGTGTTTCAAACCTTGCCAGCAGTTTCCAGTTCCTCTTCCAGGCTCTGCTTAAGGTTAGTTTTGATCAGCAGAGTTGTTCAAAGTTTGGCTGGCAGCTAAGAAAAGTACCTTATTGCAGAAGGAATTCTCTGCTTTACTGTCCTACCCCATGTTTATTGACCTCCAAAGTTATTTTTAGGATCAACAAAATATCTCAAGCTATGATTCTTTTATCAGGGTTGTGTTATCCTCTGCTGCAGTCTCCTGTGGTGTCCTTCACAATGTGCTTTTATTTGTGCACTCCCCAAGCTCACTCATCACGTTTAGGGATTCAGTCCTCCTGGGCACCATCCTGCCCGTCATATTTTTACCTTTATTCTCTCTGTTTTTTGAAGGGATCAAAATCAGGCCTGGGTTATGTTGTCAGAAACAGTTTCTAAATCATGCTCAGAAGGAGATAAATTGAATTTGCTAACTATTTGTGCTCTGTTTAATAATGAACTTGTACTATCATTGTTATATATGTCATAAAATAGTTTTCTTATCATACTTTTTGATGCAACTTTTTAAAAATTAACTAATACACTTTTGTTTCTGGAAAAGCCAATCTTTTTGTGTGAGAGTTTTTTTGCAGTAATGGTTGGCCAGCTTTTTAATTGCTGTGATGAATCTGCTTGGAAATGTTCAGTGTTTGAATCCTCATCCCATTTTTTGTCATTGAAAAATTACCAAAATCTCACTTAAGAATCTCTCCCTTTATCTAGCAACAGCACATTGCGTTTAACTGAAACATTTCAATAATTCCTTTTGATGAGAAAACGAAGTAGATAAAAATGCTATTCATAAAAGTCAGCGTCTTCAGAGAACACAGTTCAGATGGAGCAGAGTTTGTTTGGCTCTGGCTTATTCTTGGAAGCAGTTTGCATGCCTGAGTTTTAAGCTAACACATGCCTTTGGAGCCTCTGGAGGATTTTTGGAGGCCTTGTGACACCTTCCCTTGCTCCGTGCAATTCCCACAGTTTGGTTCTTGGTCTCATGGAAGTCCCATGGCCGAGTTTGAGCCTTGAGAGCATCCGTGTGAGCGGTGCACTGAGTGTTTTGTTGATGGACTGTCAGCTGCATGTTCCTCCCTCGGCAGCAGAAATCTGTTGAGGAGAGATATTTATCTTTGGGACCTATAGAGTGAAGACATAGTTTTAGTAGGAGGTTCAAACAGGAGATAAATAACGGATTGTGAGCCTGGATGAAGAACTTCTTTCCTGTGAGGGTGACAGAGCCCTGGCACAGGCTGCCCAGAGAGGCTGTGGAGTCTCCTTCTCTG
>JAUBNY010000645.1:3099795-3121095 GCA_032275445.1 Crypturellus soui | reverse complement strand
TGGATGCCGCCCTGTGCCCCGTGCTCTGGGTGTCCCTGCTGGAGCAGGGGGTTGGACTAGGTGATCTCTAGAGGCCCGTCCCAACCTTCTCAACTCTTCTGTGATTCTGTGTGATTCTGTGAATGGAAAATGTTGGGAAAGGATTAGGCAGGATTTGAGCATACAGCAATATGGGTGCACCATTACAGAAGCCTGGGGTAAGCACAGTTAATGCATTGACTACCAGAGCTTTTGAATGGCTCTGTATGCAGTAAAAAATATCCCAGGAGGGTACAGACATACCAGATGTGTCAGATTTACTGAAGAAGGCTGTGAGGCAATAGTTAGGTCTATCCTTGAGCTTACTGTACTGGTTAAAACATGTAAAATATTTTAAGGGCAGTCAAACAGCATTAAGTCTCAAGGTTCAGTATTCATCACAGGCTGCATTTTAGCTTGCTCAACCAACATTCTGGCACAGCTTTAAACTGCTAGTCTCACTGGCACATTGGGACTAAGTTCAAAATTTCAGTTTAGTTGGGTTTTATAAAGTCCTGTTTGCCCCATACTTACATATTTCATCTCTTATCACTTACACATTAAGTGAAAAATATTTTCGCCAGTGTTGGGATGAAATTTTTGCAACTTCTTCTGTTCAGTAAATGTGCATCCCTTAGATACTAATCTCTGTAAAACTTTCTAAGTAGTTGTTCTTTGCCCAGCTTCTTTAGGAAATGCAAAAATGGATATTCAGTTTTAACTCAGTATTTGCCCAAATGCAAGCCAAGTAGTGCAGATACATTCAATGTTGAACTGAATACACTGGTTCGGTGTTGACAAAGAAAGAAATTTTTTTAAAAAAGAAAAAAAGAACAGCAAAAAGAAGAATTTCCATTCATGGGATATTCCAACATTTTCATAGATATTCCCTAAATCAGTCCCCTTTGTAGGAATGCTGTCACCTACATTTACTTCTCATTTGCCAGTAGAAATCAAGAGCCAACAGGGCCAAAAAGGCCCACGTCCAGGTGGCTGCCAATGCCTCCACGGCTGCTCCCTGCATATGAGCAGAGCTGGTTCCACAAGTGCAAGCATCACCTGCAAAGAGCTTGGGGCTGGAAGGCCATAGTCAGCTACATGGACTTAAGGGCAAAATGAGTCTCAGGCTTTGCTACAACCCTGACTTGTATGTGGAATTTAGGTTTTGTTTAAATGAAAACATCTGTTTCCCCAGCCCCTTTGAGGGGAGGAAGGAAGGGCTCAGCTTCTCCTGGGCTGCCACTGGACGTGGTTGTGGCAGAAGGTTTTCTAGCTCTGAAACACGAGTGGTTCTTTGTTTATGAAGCAGGTGCTGTTCATGAGTTGTGTAATGAGGAATATTTGGCCTGTGATTTGTAGGTAGGTTAAAGGAATTTTATTTGACCTGCTATTTGTCACTGAGCAAAGCTGCAGTGTTTGTAAACTGCTGGTGGCTGTAGCTAGCGCAGGATTTATGACTAAGTATTTTAAATTGTTTGCTTGGGCCACAGGATAAACAAGATAGTGTCTATGGTATGCCTTAAAACCGATCAGAATAGAGACTAAGTGATGGACAATATTTCTGTCTTTTTAGGGAGATGTAGGAAAGCCCTGTTGTTATGCCTGGGCCCCTAAACTACTGATGAGTTTCCCAGGCTAACCAAGTCAGGCTGTTTTTCTCAATCTATTTTTGTTTCTTTTCCTGCTGCCCTAGCAGCTGCACTCGTGCAGCTTCAGGCTAGGAGTAAGCCAAGAAGTCCATGTCTCTGTCTCTGCCTCTCCATAAGACTAGCAGGAGCATTTGTGATGCTTTCTACTACAGAGCAGCATGACTTTGACAAGTCAGGGTTTTTTTTTAAATATTCTGGAAAAACACTTCTAACCAAATGCATAGGTGTTTTTTATTTTCTGGATTTTCCCTCTTGTTGGCTAGTATGGATGAGTAGCTGTTCAGCTGCATTCCTACGTTTGTGAACACAACGTGTGAGGGTTACACTGTGAGGGCATATACACACTGTCTGTGGGATAACGGAATCCTAGCCAATGTGTCACTTACTGTAGAAGTATCTTTGGAGCTAAATGTCATATTCCTAGGTCTAGAGTGGCTGGCATGAATTGTTAAAGCTAAGGTGACAGGCTGAATGAAACAGATACTCTGAAATCAGCAGTGTTTTTATTATAATTCGTGCTTCATGAATATTAAATTTGAAGATAAAGCAATGCCTCCTATCATTGCTGTTCAAAATTCTTGCAATTTGCACTGCTAGAAGTAATACTTAGAATTTTCATCAGTGAAAAATGAGTAGTAGTCTTTTCTTTTTCTTTTTTTTTCTTTCTTTTTGAAAGATTCCAAAATTGAAGAAAACTATCCTTAAAGTACTTCAAACATTGGGTATACAAGCATCTGTCATGCTGCATAAAACTTGCTGCTTGTAGATTTTGACTGCTTTTTTTTTTGCTTTGTTTTTTTTTTTTTTTTGTTTTTCCCCATCACTGCCCTAAAGAAAGGCATGCTGCTTTTGGTTTAGTTTCTTGACATATGTGGCCCTAAACTTACAGCAGTCAGAGGAAGGTCAGATGAGCATACCACACATGCTACCTGCAGATACAGTTACAGAGAAATTCAGTGGACTTATAGAAGATCTTATTCCTGAGTATATATGTTTTGGGGTTCTGTATTTCCTGGAATTTCCTAAATGCTGGAATTTTCTAAATGCTCGTGGCCATGTACTTCATATATTCAGTAGCAAACAAGGAACAGATAAATCTCTGATCCTTTTTTTTTTTTTCTTACACAGGGAGAGTGTAGAATTCAGGGGATTGGGAAATACTGTTCTTTTGACAGTATATTATCATAAAATGGGGGTTTAAAAAGATTAGTCTATTAAAAAATTCAAGTTGGCAATTTTCCTTTAAATTATTGTATGTGAGCAAATTTCATACGACTTTCCAAGGCAATAAAAATCTAAAACCCATAAGTATATATCTTGTAAATGATACAGAATTTGATTTGTCAGTTTTTATAATGTACTGAAATAAATGCCTTGCAGATCCATGCTGGAGTTCTGGGCTATGTATAATAGTTACGCTTAGTGCTGAAAAAAAAGATAGTATGCTGGGAGACAGAGCTGGAAGCAGCAAGACAAAACTGACAGTGTTTTAGCCTGTGGGTTAGAGAGAAAATTAGAAATTTAGAAAGAAATTAGAATTTAGACGGCTGATAGCCAAACCCAAAAGCTGATTGAAGAAAGAGAGTTTTATAGTTTCAAAAGTTACTGTTAATGGAGCTTCAGTGAATTATTTTAAAATATTTTTCCCATGTTGTGATACATTCAATAGATGATAACTAGATTCATAAACATCCCCTGCTTCCCCTCCTACCCAAAAGTAATTCCTTGCAAATGTGTAAATTTAATTTTTACGTTGAACAAACTGAACAGTGGTTCCCTTTGAAAGGTCTTAGCAGATAGAAAGCAAAGCGGTCATGGTGGAGGCAGTAGGGAGAGTCAGGAGAATTTAGTATTCTATTATGTTTCCTTCACATTTATTTGAATCAGTGCAGAGCAAGGCAAAAATCCCTGGAGGCAGGTCGGAGAATGCAGAACAAGAGGCACCTGCATTTGTTCCATGCTGCGCACTGCCATCCTGTCTTTGGGACTCAGGAATTTTTCCTTGACTTTCTTAATGGCAGATGGTATATTAAATATTTAATCTGGAAGGGTTCCTCAGACACTGACACTGTGCCTGCCACCCACAACAAACCATATGCCTATACCCAATCATAAGTGCAGCGTGTATTGTAGAAGACAAAACTATAATGCATTACAGGAAGACAAAATGCTGCTTTATTCAAGCAGCTAATATTTTTCCGGGATGAAACACAAAGGCTCATAGCTCAAATGTTGATGCTTCTCCCATAAGATTTCTTCAGAGATACTGTAGATTTTAAGCAGTAGCTTAGAGTTGAAAGATGCATTATTAACAACAGCTGCTTTCATGAAAGGTTAATTCTTTAGTATAAATATACAGTTCTCAGTATGCTCAGGTACAACACTGAAAGCCGAATAAAAGAATGATTGCATTTCTAGCATCTTATCTCTTTAAATAAATGCATGCGTATTACTGCAGCATGGTTAGCAAGAGAAATCTTTTGCTGAGGAAGGCTTGATGATAGCCAGATTCTCAGCTTAACCTTCTTTCTCTCCTCTCCCCTTTTCTGTTGTTATCCAGGACAGATGAATTGGTTGGGAAAATGTGGAGGGGAAAGAAAAAAAGAGGAAGGGGGATGTTGACAGGTTTTCTAGCCTGTCACAGAATGGAAGATTACATGAAATAACTTAGCAAAGATTAGTGTTATGTATGTTGTTCTGAGGCAAAGATCGAGAAAAGGAGATATATATATATATATATATGCATGTAGTTTTATACATCGTTAGCAGCTCGCTTCAGGGACTCTTGGAAGACTACACTATGCTTAGCAAAGAAAAAATATTAATATATTCTTCCAGTAGCAAGCACATTCTGAAGAGAGGAATCTAATTGCATGTCTGTCTTGCTTAAGGAGTCCAGTCTTAATGCGTAGATCAGAAATTATCATTCATTTGCCAAGTGAGCAGAAAGGTCCCAAAGTAAGTACATTGATACAAATTTCCTTATTGTGCTGTGTATTTGGGCTTTTTCCCCTCATTTAAAGATAGAGTTTTTTTTTACTTAGACATGAAATATGAATATAAGATGGAGCACTATGTGCCTTTCCAAACTTTGTCTCTGAGGCAAATGACAGTCTTCAGCAGCCAAAAAATTCCCACTTAGAATTGGATTTAAAAACTTTACGCATGCAAATGCTTTACTAAAAACCTAAGATTAAGTACTAAATAAAGTAAAAAAAGATGATGTCATTTACTTTTCCTTTCCCTAGCATGCTAGGAAATGCATTGGTGCATTTTAGCCAGTTCAGTTCAATTGAAGAGGGAGTAAAAATGGCTGTGGGACAACCTTGCACTCTCTGAAACTTGTACTTTTTTTGTAGAAGTTTATTTTTAATAAAACTTCAGCTGTGTTAGAGCTTTGCCTAAGGGCCCCCCTAAGCCAGCTTTTAATGGCCACGGAGCCTCCAGATTGCTGTTACGAAGGAAGGTGGGAATGTGGCCTCTCCTGCAGCTTCACCCCTCTCTCCCTGTCACCTGGGATCATCTGCAGCAGATGCGTGTCTGTAGGCGTGCGCCGGCGCACACTGGACGTCCCCGTGTGCCTGGTGCCTCTCGGACAGTCCTGTGGACTCCTCTCAGGCTTGGTCCCGGGGGCTGAGCTGTCCGGGTGCAGTCAAGATTTGGGCCCGTGTTGGAAGTGCCGAGCAAATGTTCAGAGCTCCATTAGAAGAATAACCTAGTTCCATTTCCAGAACCGTTGAACTGATTTCCTAATACAGAATGTAGTTATAGCCATTCTGGTATTGTGTATAACCTCAGTATTTCTCAGTGGAACGTAGCAGATATTACTTTTGAGACATTTTGCGAACAAAATTCTTCAATATCTGAGTAAAAGGAAATTTCTGTTGCTTACTTTAATGAGACAATTTATTTGTTAAACTAAGCAGATTTCCCTCAATACCTGCAAAAAACACATTTCAAAAGAACAGATACAAGGTTGCTTTTTTTATCTGCGTAACTGTAGATACCTGATTGCCCTAGAGAACAGTAGTATAGAGTAAAATATATAATAAAATATGTATAGTTTATTCCTTTTCTTCTAATAAATGCTAATATGGTTTAGGAAAAGGAGTTGCTGGAAATGTACAGCAAAAGATAGTACACAATAGGGAGAAAATAACGTTTGCTTTTTCAGTGATGGGTGATGCAAGCTGTTGATTTCTGAGGCTGTGGGAAGTAGGAAACTTCCAAGGGATGATATTGTGCTTAAGGTGAAAAAATAATATGGATTAATTTATACATGAGTTACATTAATTGTTGGCATCCATATGCCATTATAAAACCATGGCTGTGTGTGCTTATACGGAGATGTAGTTTTGTCTAGGAAAATTTTTTATCAGAAAGTTTTCTTAAGTGAGCCTTAATAAATAATATTTTGCCTGGAACAGAAATCTGAAGTTTATATTTTTTCTTGCACTGGATGGACTTTTTATAAATGAGTTTTTTTTTTTAAAGCTTAGTTTTTATGATTCATGGCTAGTGTACTGGCATGAGATAAATATATTGAAATGGGGAGATAAAGCCAATGCAATAACCTACTTGTTCCTGAGCTGCAAATATCATCACTGAAGAGGCAACTTGGCTTAAAAAAAAAAAAGATTTCAATCTCTCTTCCAATTTCAAATAATAAAAAAAAAGGTCCGTCAGGAGAGGTTGGGGGTTTGTTTATTATGCAAGTTATGCAATCTGAATCTCAAACTGAGCAAGGTTAATAGAAATATTTCAATAATACCCTCTGGATAAAATCTGTGGTGAAAACTTCAGTGTTTTTCTGAAAATACTTTACAAGTTCGGAGTGGGAGAAGAGAGGAGAAGGGAGATGAACTGAGCAACGTTACCAGCGAAGAGTCTAATTTTTGTACCATCAGCAAAACTATATTCCTATTAACATTTTAATTCTTGCTGATAATATTTTTCTGCTTAGCAATTTGTTAGAATGCCAGCCTTTTAAATTCTGTTTTTAGTACTTTCCTTTTCTGTTCAGAACGATGGACGCTTCTCTATAAATAGCTGAGTGAAAGAAAATAATGAAAATGGTTTCTAAAAGAAATCATCTTAATTAAATTTATAATGCTACTCACTAATGGCAGTCAGATTAGAACACTGGTGAAGTATTCATACATAAACTTTATGGGTGGCTCATTTGCTGTATAAGAGTTGTCTGACTGTTTATAATAGTGGTACTAGCCAGCTGGTATCTGTCAACTTCCTGCAGGAACTAAACTCAGTAATCGTAAATGCTATTAAGGCCTACATAATAATATTATGTTTTGGCTCTCTGTTTACATTTTTCTCTTCCAACCCTAACACTTTCCAAGAGAACAAACACACAACAAAAATGTCTAGTGCAGTAGTAACGCAGTAATGCAAGAAATGACTGAATTTTGGAAAGGAAACTGGGCTCACTCACAGCAGCTCACAGAGAGCAGATAGCACTAACACCCAATTTGCCTTTGTATCAGCACCAAGTATCGCTAAGTTAGTGGTAATGGACCCTCTAATCATAACTTTCCTGTAAAATGATTCAAGAATGAGAGGTGTATAGTTGAAGCTAACTTGTGCATACATTTGCAACAATGTAGTATTTTCCCTTAACGTGTCATATAAATGATATAAATGTGACAATTTGTATATAGATTTTTATGAATCATATGGTGGGTCTGTGAATTCCTGTGTTGAATGGTGAAACTGCATTTACTGCTTATTTGTTTGCAAGAGATAAAAGCATGACCTTGTTAATGCTATGTTTTCATTTCTGTAGATCCTCCTTCAAGACACACTGAGTTTTTTTTCCTCCTTTTTAAACCATTATCGTGGCATTTTTTGTTTTGTCTGCTTACAGTTAGAAAGGGACAGCAATAGATTTTAGCTATCCTGGAATGGAAATATAGTCTAGTATTTTCCTTTAAGGTAAAAATGAAATTCCAGAGTCTTTTGTCTTAATTGAATATAATTGAAGTACTAGACTTGACTAGAATTGTCCTGACATTACTAGTTGTTGAAGAATTACATTATTTGTGATTTTCCTCAGGCAGCAAAGATGTTCCTGTGAGAAGGAAATGTGAAAATATATACTCGTCATAACACTTAAAGATTTTTTTTTTTCCTTTCCAGTGCCCTGTGGCTTTAGAGTAACATCTGTACATTCTGCTGCTTCTCAATATGAAGATAGTGACCCCAAAGGATGACTGCGTGGAGAGGTAAGCAAGCTGAAAGCAAGATCAGCTATGGTTTAATCATTCAAAATTTGTCTTGAAAAAAACGATTGACTAATGCTGTATTATATGAAAAAAAATATAGTATAGTGTTCATTGGAGATGATGTTTAGAAAGGCTGGTAGGTGATGACACAAGCAATAGTACTAAGATGAGTCGAACTTGTGAACCCAGAGGAGTTGTTGGTTGACACTTGAGGCTTTGTAGTGCGCCTTAGAGAAGTTGAAGGTCCACCATGTGTTCTAGATCATGAAAAGGGTCTACAGGGGGAAAGAATAAAAAAACACGTAGAGAGAAAGTATAGGGCTATCTGGAAAGATTTATGTTGGAGCATAAGTGAATAGAGAATGACTTAGAACTCTTCCTGTCATATCTTTGCATACAAGTGTTTATGTTGAGTGGGCTATGAAATTGCCATACCTTGGTGCAAAGATAGGTATTGATATTACTATATTACCCAAAGAAGCTTTGTCAAATGCTTCCCGAGCCTTAGAGCAGAGCTCAGGAAGCTTGCCAATACCTGTGTGGGGTGTCGCGTGGTTGATGGAAGCGTTGTGATGAATAATTACTGTGCAGGCACAGGCACATCAGTACAGAGGAAAACAGCAAAGACAACACTTCTCTTAAATGTAGCGTGGGCATCCCAGCGACAGCTGACCAGGGCAGGCCACAAGTGTTAGACTGAGGTGCTCCACAGTACAAATGGGAGGTGTTACTGTGCCACAGGGGCATAATGTGTTTTGTACTCTGCGATATGGCCCACAGCTACCCATTTTCTTCAAACAGCATATAGAAGAGGAATCTTGTATTGCACTTCTGTAGTTTTCCTCACTTCTTTGGCCACTTACGTATTCCTGTATGGTGCTTAGAGAAATGATGGTACAATCAAGGAAGAAAAAGGTAACTTCAAAACACTAAATTCTTTGTATTTTTGCAGTCAAACTGCCGTTTTGCAATATTCTTCAGCCTGAGGCCCATGTCAGCATTTTAATGTCTTCAGAGCTTCTGAATAATGAATTTGTACTACTTTCTGGCCAAAGACCAGGGAGGAATGAAGAATGTAGTGGTAGATTAAAGGCTTACCTTCTTTCTGAAGGTAAAAGAGCTGGCCTGCAACATGGTGCGGCCCCGTGCCCCGTTGCTGAGTCAGAAGGCTTGTCCCAAGGATGGGGAAGGGTTCAGAAAGCACCGCAATGCCCTGCGCTGCCCGTGGCATCGCCGTGACGTCCACAGACTTATCCACACCTTTCACACAACGCTAGCTGCAATTCAGTGTCTTGGTTTTCAGGAGAGATCAGTCTAGACGGGAGTGAGAGGATGACTACAAATATATCCTAATGGGTTTTCAAAACCTAAAGGCTCTGAAGTATTTAGAAATTATTTAGCCTGTAGTAGGGGAAAAATATTTGACATAGGGCTGTTTGTGGGAGAGTTGGAGAGGGTTTTTGTATTACTCTTTCAGTTCATTGGCAACAACTAAATAGCAGCACCACACCTGATTACTGGAGCTTTTACACAGAGCTATCACAGCACAAATTCTGCTGCCTAGAATTAAGATGTTTTGCTAATGCACCAGGCTCCCAGAGAATAGTCTGAGATGGATTGAAATGGAGCTATAATAGTTTTGAAGTTAATGCTTGCTGTGGGAAAATTGTTTTATCTCAGTTGGCTGACCCAGGTTACATGCAGCACTTCAGCATTTTACATCTGCAGCTGCTTCACAAGAAGAAATATTAAACTTGCTGAAGCGACTTTCAGATGATTCTTTCAGGTGTTGTTTTTCTAAAGTCAGCTGTAAAGTTTAGCAGATCATTTTTGTTGCCATAACAAGCACAGTCATTTTCAGTGAAGCCTTCCAGTCTGCTGCGAAATTTGCAGTAGGGCATCTGAGTCCTGCTGATAAACTAAATAACGATGCCCAAATTGTAAGAGGTCCAGGTATGATAAAGGTTTTTGCTGTGATGGATGCCTATAGCTTGAAACCAAGTTCCTTGATAAGGTTAACAAACTGAAAGATTTTGTTTCTTACTCTAAATAAGACTACTCAGTAGTGAAAGGGCTGTGCCTTTGTAGAGAAGTGGACAGCAGGCAAATGGTAAGATGACACAGGAAAAAAATTGTGCTTTTTGCTGTTATTGGGGAAGACCATCCATTAAAAAAAAAAAAAAGTGTTCCATAAGAAAAGATACAAAACCCTTTTCTTTATCTTTACATTATTACATTGGATTTGGCTTTGAAATGCCAAGTCCAAGCTTAGGGGAAATGAAATCAGTTTTCTAGGTGTTGTCTGTGCTAATCCTATCTCACCTTCTCAACAGACAATGTTTTCCCTATATCTGCAATTTTAGAAATACATAATGAAACTTTTTTGTCCAATTAAAATATTTTCTGTATACATTTTTTTTATTTAAATATTATATATCTGTTAGAAAACTGAGTATGAAAAGGAGGATGATGTGATTTTTTTGGAAATATTTTAACACAGTTACTTTTATATATAGTGTACTTCTAGCATAATTTGCCCTTAGTAAAAGGCAAAATAGCTCTGATATTTTTTTTCTTTTCTAAAATTTTATTTTTCTTATGAGACTTGATAACTTCTGCTTTTCTTAATTCATGTAGAAAATTGACCGGACTCCCATTCCAGTATTCAGATCCTGTGAAAGGATCTGCGTTTTCAGTAAACAGTGCTTTCAGTGGAAAAAATTCCTGAATATTTGAGTCTCACTTCTGTCATGCCTTTCAACTTGGGAGGATATTAGAGAAGGATATATGTAGTAAAAATAAAATACAATTTAAAAAAAAAAGAATTCCCCTCCGAGTTATTTAAGTGCAGCTCTCCATCAGTGGTTAAAGATTGAGGGAATTTTGCCAAATATCTAGTTTATTAGTAAAGTGAGATAGAGATTAGCAAGAGCATATATTTAGCTATTTATCTCTATTTTTTAAAATCTTTTCTTCTGTCTCTTAATTTCTTTAGTAGTTTTATTTGGATTTTCTTTTGTTCACTTGTATTATGCTTATTATAATAATCCTATTTACAATGAAAAGTAAATTTGAGAAATCCAGAGATCTACTTGGATAATTTTCTAAAAAAAGAGAGGAGAAATATATTACTCTATATGTCAGCAGTGAATTGTTCTGAAATGAGAATATTGCTGATGAGATTTAGCTAAGAACTGTCAAAGATGAGTTTTTTTCTCTAAATAAAAATATGATAGAAAAAAATCAAGTCTCTGAGAAGGTTCAGAGCTGGTGGTTGTGCTGCTCATAGGCTTCTGTCAAATGCTTTTATGTGTGTATGTGTGTTAGGGCAATGCCCTAAGTGTTGCAGTGGATCTGGGTGCTCCTATTGGTAGCCCTGTTTTAGTATGGTTGTGTGATCAGGGTGAGCTGATACTGTTTATAGCTCGGTATTCTCAGCTTGAGACCTCTTTTGTGAATCCAATGCAATGATTTATAATGATGTGCATTTCCAGTACTACTTGCATTGCTATATAAACTGGAAGAACCAGCAGTATTACTACATTTATACAAAGTATAATTTGTATAAAAAAATCTGTTGGAAAAATCACGACTGATTAAAATCAAGGCCTGGGTGGTGGAGGGAGAAGAAGTGAATGAGAAGCTGACGGAGGTACTCAGTTTTTTTATATCATTTGCTGTAAGACCTAAGCTGGAAAGGGAGATAGCATTCCTGAAAGTCCCTGGGTGGTGGCTACTGCAGAAAATAACATGGACACCCTCTTAAGGCCTTTATTTATTTATTTTTTCCTGACTATTTTAGCTATTTATCAATAGCTAAACCAAATATGATTTTATAAACCACTTCCTGCACTGTTATTCTGCAGCTGGGTGAACACCTAATGTTTGAGCCCTTACAAATGGCAGATACAAAATGGGGTGAGTGTGGATGTCTTGATAACATGGCTTTGGTGACAGTGACCTGCTGTCCCTACAGTCCTAGCTGGAACTATGTGTGTCTCATTAGGATTCAGTGAGTGTTAGGACTAGAAACTTTCTCTAAGGTAGGAATTTGCACTTCATTTTGGAGTCCTCCTTTCTTTTTAAAGCTGGTGCCTGCTGAACTTAACTCCTGTATTTGCACCGAGTTGGGCTACTGTCATGCCTCCTAATCCCAGTATTGTGAAGGGAAAAAGTCAAAGAAGGGAGCATAATGATATTTAACTCACAAGGACTGGGGTTAGCCAACATATATTAAAACAAATGCCTTTTTTCCCTTCAGAAAGAAACAACTCGATGATGATAATTCATGTTCTATCACGTGTATTTATATATGAGTTCCATCAGTCAATATAAATTACATTGCGGGGGGTGCCTCACAGCACATCCTACCTTATACTAAAGCAGAATAAGCAAGAATAATAGCAACTAGCCTAATAGAGAGCCTGTTAGATTACAGAAAATCTGATACCTTTGTGTAACCCCTCTAAAATTGGTGCACTGGAAGTATTTTATTTAGATAGATTTTGTTTAGGGAGTATTTCCTTAAGAGGGCCCCATTGCGTTGTTCAGCAAGATCTCACTTGCTGCAGCAAAAGACATGTTGTTCAAAAATGCTAATCTTTTAAGAAGTATTTTATTTACAATAAGCTGCCCCGTAGTCTGCCATCCACCCCATGCTATTCAGTGCATCTGTGTTGGTATGCTGTTGTGTATAGCTCCAGCGTGGAGTCTGTAATTACAGTAATATGAAATAGAGTGGCTTACCGTGGTCCCAGTACACTTAATGAAATCTGCTTTTTGTCAGCTTGTTTTAGAAGTGAAAAGAAAAATTACAATTATGTCTGTTATTATTTTGAACAAAGGAAAACCTGAGCTGTGAAACCAACCTACTGATTTTTTTTGCCTTTGAGAGATCTGTGTGGTTGCAGAGTAATGTTTAAAAGTGCTATGAATCTTGTAGTTTGCGTGCTTTGGGGCCAGACAGAAATAAATAATGAAAGGTTGTTCATTTGTAGAAAAGGGGTTATATCAATAGAAGCAATTTAAGAAATGTTAGCATTTTAAAAGTTATAAATATATATGTGTGTGTATGTATGTATTTACTGTTTCTCTTTTTGAAAATTGGCTCACCTCAGGTGCTTTCTTTTGTTCAGTCACGGTAGAGTGCATTTAGTTTTGCTCAGGCACAAGAAAACCTAGTTTCACTTTGATCTGTTCACTTTGGCACACACCTTGGCAAGTGTTTTCTTTTTTTTTTCAAAAACCTTGACCTTATTCTCTTAGAAATCCAACTTTCCCTGGAAGAGGCTTTGGCCAGTAAATAAACTGTCCTACGAATCAATAAAAGCAATCAGCCTCTGAGGCAAGACCTGTCTGCTTCGGTGCTGGCAGCAAAGTATTTTCTAGTCTTAAGACTCCTTGAGAAGAGTAAGTAGAAGGACACTCATGAATGCTTTTCTTCACACTTTTTCTTGGAAATGCTTGAATTCAAGATGGGGGTAAGGTTAAGACATCTTTGAATGCAGGGAACAAAAGCGAAGCAGTGAAGGTGTGAGTGGTGACAAGCTGCTCAGTAGCTACAGCTTCTTTTACAAATGCATCACTTGATGGTGATGTTTGCTAGGCATCCTGAAAATGCATTCCCAAGCCAAGGAGAAGTCACTGATTCTAGCTGATGTCCACTGAGAGAGACTGTCCAATGTTTAGATTGGAATTGACTCTCCGGTGGTTTTGCACGTATATTTGTGAATACTGTGATGCAAAGTGTTATAGCTACAAAGCGGTTAATATCCCTGTGAAGCCTTGTCTTGCTCTGGTAAGTTTAGTGACAGTAACAAAAAAAAGAACTCTTACAGAGCTATAGAACAAAAGGTTTTGGAGAGCTGACCTATACTCAGTTATTTTCACTTAAAATTAAATAAAAGGGAAGCAACTTTTTTTATTTGGTGTGTGTGTCCCAGTAAGTTTATAGAATAAGTAAGACTTCTTTGTTTTGTAGAAATAAAACTGTTCTTGTTGGATAATTCTGCTAAAATCAGTATTGAATCATGAAATACAGGACTGGTGAATAAAAAAGGGAACTGCAACAGACTACAGGCTTGTAGTATTATCTGAGCACAAATAAAACATGAAGTAGAATATTTAACTGTGATTCTTGTACAGTTTCCTTATAACTACAGCATTTATCACTAAAATTTAGAAATGGGCAAGTTAGTGCAGAATGTTTTGCTGGCAATCAGTATTGTGATTTTCTATGTTAAAAACGTGAACAACTTAACTTAAAAATGTGAACTGCCATCTTTTCAATATTAGCTGCTGTAGGTTTGGTGTGGAGAGGAAAATCTGGAGAAAGGTAAAGAAATGAATATAAAGTAATGTTACATTATTTTAACAGGGAGGCGATGCAGTCGGCATTTAATATACCTAAAACCTCAATTTACTATACAGCAGGTTCACTGATGCTTTAATAAATATTACTGGAAGATGTTGTCTGGGCAGTATAAGGCTACTTCTTGCATTATACAATATTTTTAGTAGCCTGCAGTAGCCCAAAACAGCAGTAATTTGTTTATAAAGATAGCAGCTATAGATTTTTCTAATTTCTGAAAAATAGATTTTTTGAAATTTAGAACTTTTAGGTTAAATATTCACTCAAACTCCTACTCTCCACCCACTCTATGTGAAGTATGCTTACTACCTAAAGTAAGGCTTATGACCACAAACATTGCCTATCATAACATGTGTTTCAGGCTCAGATTGCTTCCTGCTGTCCAGATCTGTGCTGCAATATCTGATGCCGATGTCTCATCACTTTTCTGAGTCCTGGGATTTATATTATCCAAACTGTTTTATGGCCCAGACCTTGAATTTGGGAAAAACCTAATAGCTCACTTCCCACATCCAGCAGAGTTGTGCAGACCTCTTGGACAAATTGGAGTCAGGCAAAGATACAAAAGAGAAGGAGGTAGCAAAGGGCTGAGGTAATGTGGGATGACTGCCCTTAAAACACCCGTGTGTCTCTAGACCTCTTGGACACTTTGTGCTATCCCCACTATGTCCCAAACAGGATGTGACCTGATCCAAGCCATTTAATTCAGGAAGGTTAAAATGCACAGGCTGTGTTGCATCCTTCCAGATTCTGGCAATCTGTAGTTTAGGGACATCTTGACCTAGTGACTTTCTGCATTTACGTTTAATAATTCTCAATGGACTTTCCATGAATTGTCAATTTTTTTATTGGAGATATTTATATATTTGACCTCTTTAACATCTGGAGTTTTCATATATGCTGTGTGTTGCTATATTTGTGTGTGTGTTAATGATGTGGCATTTGACTGTTTATTTTACTTCTAAGGCAGTTATCACAACTGTATCCAATTCTTGTATTTTTGAGAAGTTCTGAATAGCTATTCCATATTTTTTCATTTATACTTATATATACTTATATGTTATACATTTATTCACTTACACTTCTATACCCATCTATCGTGTCTCCTTTCCAAAGCAAAATATTACATTTATCTAGTCTTTATTCGGTTAGAAGCTATTTTATAGCTTTTGTAATCCTTGCTGTCTTTTTTGGTGTCTTCCCTTCAATTTCTTTATTTTTTCCTTTAGATGGGAGGCAGACGAGATTCACCTCAAAGAGAACTTTATGCAATTATGTGTTTAGAATTAACTATGAAATATTTACCCCAACTATGTAGTTCTCCTATTCCAATATAGAACTATTTAAATGGTTCTCTTCTCCAGGACTGGGAGATTGGCTGTGCTGTTTGCCTTTTGGGCTGTCTTGGAACAAGGAGCTCTATTTTCGGAGAGCTAATCACAGTGATTCTGAAATCATTTTCTCTGGGCAGTAATAGCTAATTTATCTCCATCTTAGTGTTTATACAGTCAGGATAGTATAGCTAAGCATTTTCTCTCCTATTCTATTACACAGTGTGTGCATATCATAAAATCCTTCTGTAGTTCTGCGGTTTTTGGTATGCTAACTATTTATCATAAATTACTCTGTATTCAGTCCTTTTCCAGGACCCTTGGTCCTACTCTGAACATACCTTGCTCTCATGCAAACGTCTGTGGAACTCCAGTGGTTATCATAACATGAGAACGATGGTAGTATGTCAGATTAAATGTTTATCCAAGTGTCGTTGACTTCTCTCACAGAGTGGTCAGTAGGGATCGATTCAGCAAAACAGTAAGAAGAGAACAAGCGTACCCTTCTAACCTCCTACAACCCAGCCATTTATATTTTCCTATCTTTGGTGAGACAGTTTTCTAGTGATCTGACAAATTCCCAATGCCGTCCCACATGTAACCTCCAAATAGGCTGTCATTTTGATGTTTTGTTCAGTGTAAGTACTGACATCTCTATATTCATCTTGAGTTATTCTTCCATTGTCTTGTCACAGATCTTAATTTGATCCTGTTGAGATTTTAACACGGCAGTCTCTTTCCCTTTCCTCACCAACCCATGAATAAGCAGAAAATGCTGGTATAATCAAAGTAAATGACTAAGGTCTATTTTAGCACATAGCTAATGGTAGAAATCTGCTTTACAATGCCCTTTGGAATATGGGAATAACATGTGGATCAATATTTCTTCATTGCAGCCAATCATCATTCATTTCTGCTACTTATTTTTGATCTACTCTGCATATTTTCAAGAGGGGATTTAGTGCTTGTGTTTGCTGTTTTGTAAATATGAAGCATCAGACTAATTACCAAACTTCTTCAGTGTTTGGTGTTGCACCTTTTGGGTTACAATTTCCTATGCTTAGCCAGGACACCCAAGCCATTCACAAGAGAGATGAAGACAGAATGATGAGACATTCTATGAGACAGAAAAGATGTTATTTTTATGCTCATGTAGACATCAACATTTCAACCTTCATCTGTACCACATCACTGACATATGACTTGTAGATTCAAGAGCTCGGAAAAAAACACAGCTTTGAGTCAGGTTTCTCCCTCCTTCTCAGTGGTGCCCTTGCCACATATTCTTTGCCAGGCACCAAACCAGGCACCTCAGCAGCAGGTGGGACTCTGTTTTGTTAGTAAGTCAAACTATTTTGTGTTATTCCCATCAACAGAGTCACAGTCTACTCCAAAATAAAAATTTCTGCCTTTATCTAAGTTTTCTGATTTATTCGTAAAACCTCTCCATTTGTTTAGTCATAATTTTAGCAGTTTTTATATATGTTCTAAAGGGTCTTTTTTCTATCCAGGCATTTGGTAAATATATGTTTATATTGCATTGAACTATGCATGTATTCAGTTGACCTTATTTAGAGGTTGTAATATATTACACTGGTATGTGAATGTGCAAAATATGATTTCTACAAAAAACTACAAGTTCTTTGCTACTTCTTTCAGATGTAAGACTGCACTTTGTTTAGGATTGTGTGTATTTGTACAGTTTATGCATTCTAACATTCTTCCTAGGATTAGGAAAATGAGCATTTCATAAAAAAGTTACTTCCCTGAGCTTTTCTTCAGCTAAAGGTAAAAAAATGACTTATTGCTTTCATTTTGGAAAAGACAGAACTAGAAATATAGTACTTAATGGCCTGATTCAGAAGTCAGAATTCAGAAATCAAAAGAAAATCAGGAAGAGATTCCAGTATCTATTCCTGAGTTTGGATACATGATCTATGTCTTCCACTGACTGGTTGAGTTTTGGGCTTTCATTTTAAAAAACAATCAATCAACCAAAAGAAAAAGTTGTCTTAAATATGACTAATGCAGTAGGAAAATTGTCATAGTATTATCATATTTTTTTTCCCAATTGGCTAAATTGGATATGTTCACATAACTTTTGATCTACGCTCCTGTGGATAAGAGCAAATGGAGCATTTGTTCATTGTTTCCATTCTTTGCAAATGGCTAAGATTAGAAAGAGCAAGAAGTTATGTAAAATTTCCAATTCTCCTTCAGTACTCGTTATCAAGTTTTAGGTCTGCATGAGCATATGTATGTCAAACCTATTTCACAAAATTGAAATGTCTGAGGAAGGAACTAGAGGAAGATTGCTCTGATCTGTCACAGTTAGACTACACAGCTCAAAGATCAAACACTTTGTACTTTCAATTACGCAACATAGCCAAGAAATCATTAAATAACTAACAGTTTTAAACTTGAAGATATGTATGTGGTCATGAATACTCAGCAAAGAAGAAAAGAGGCAGAGTCTGTGGAATAAGTTTATCACCATGAATTATCCACCTGTGCCTGCAAGTTAATAATACTTTTTTCTGGAATTTTCATTAATAATTCCATAAACAAGACATGCATAAAAATAACCAAAATTTGACATTTTCTTTAGCTACCTATAGTCTATATGGAAACATACATTACAAATTCCATATGAGAGAGAACGTGTTAGAGAAAATCACAACCCTTCTTATCTCACGAGAATGGCCAAATGGGACAAAGGATTGATGCATACAAAGGTACAGTTGTCCAGAAAATGCTGCATTTTGTTCTTCCTGCACATGATTTCCACAGGAAAACAGGCATCAGAAATTTCAGCATCAGAAATTTCTAGCTGTTAGTTCAAGGATAGAGCTATTTACCATGTGAAATCCTGTATCACATCCCCATTCTCTATTATAGGAAATGTAGTGTTCAATCTATGCAGACTTCCCTGAATGTGTGAGACAGTCTTTCATGGGATACTTTGCCTGACCAGTGTTTGACCAGGACAAATCTCTAATGTATTTGTGGATGGCTTCTGCCAACAAATGTATCAACTTCTATCACCAGAAAGGAGAAAAAAAAATATTAGGAACTGTAGAAACTCAGCGCATGCTTTCTTGGGTTCCCTTGGAAGCAGGGGAATTTGTGAGGAAAGCGCTATGCTAGGTGCCTGCCTTCTGCACATTACAATCCTAAGCACGTGAGTCTCAGCATGTGAAATGCAGCTGCAAGAAATCTGTAAATAATTCAAATCTCAGCCTGAGTTTGTGAAGCAGGATTTACTCATCTAATTTTCATGTTCTTTGATTTGCTTGATCAGAAGAAATGGAAATCAGCAGAGAACTTTAGCCAAATCTTTTGAGACTTCAGCTTTAAACCTGTTGTATAAGACTGCAATTTTTTACAGTGAAATAAATATTTACTTGTGTGTATGCATGCACCTGGCTAAAACTAGGTGCATATATTTCACGTGTTTTTAATTATGCCGCATCTGAACACCTGAAAAAGCATTTAACTGTTGCTTACGCCCAAAGGCTTCATCCATGTGTTAGTGTATATGTATATGTATGCATATTTGGGTTTATTTTAAGATAAGAATCTGGAACTGGTTTTAGCTGACCTGTTCCCATACCTCTTGGAGGAACTCAAGAAAACTTTTTCAAGAGCAGCTGATGACTTAGGACCACAAACACCACTGAAAATCAATGGAGTTTGGAGACCAAGTGGCTTCAGGATCAAGTTTTCTGAAGAACTTGCTTTCTCCACCTCCGATCCCCTTTGGGTTAACAGCCTTCTGGCTTGCAGTCTGAGTTAATGATTTCTTTCCCTCTCCTCTATTTAATTTGAGAAGTTATAACATTGGATTATTTCTGTGCTATACAATGCTGTTCCAACTTCAATCGCTCAATTTACCAAGCAGTGTGCAAGTACATACATTACTTTATATAAGGCTGTATAGATATTCTAATAAAAAATCTGCCATTTACAGCTCTGCAAGTCTCAGTCTACACGCTCTAGATATCTTCTGACTTCTGCAGTTAGTTTCAGGACTGCCATTGTTTTAAGCATAATCAGGATTTACTTTACCCAGGCAGATATTAACAAAATCTTGAAGAATAAATAGAGAGAATTTCTCCCTTCATCCAGGGCAGCAGTAACGCTGATCTTAAAAGGAATTTTCAATCAACTGGGCTCAAAGTTTTTGTAAAATAGATCTATTCTTTGGAAAGACAGTTTGTATCAAAAAGTATTCTATTGAAAGCAGGCAGGCAGTTCTGGAAAACGTATATGCCCTTAAAACCTTTCTATCTATGTGCTGGATCTCAGTGTGAAAGATGACCGAAGAAACTGTGCTTTGCACTAACTGCCAATGGCTCAATAAGGTGAGACAAGGTTTACTGCTTTTGCTACAGTAAAGAGGAATGCATTAGCTGAAGTCACAGCAAATTGGTAATAAAGATGTATAAATAAAGGCAAGAGCTTTTTAGTTCCCTCATGCTATTTAATATTTTCCCCTGAAGTAGCTGTTGAAAGTTAACAGAAAGAAGAGCTATTTCATGGCTAGACCACTTTACAAAAGAAAATGTTACAAATAGGCTTTTATGATGACTCTCTCTTGTGTTGACTTTTCTAAACCACAGAATCAGGCAAGTATCACAGGATGATTCATGAACTAAAGTGGTCTAGTTTCTATATCGAGCCAAAGATTTTCTCTAGTACTTTCTTGACCAGTTCTTATTACAGTGTGTCCTGATTCAGTGCTAGGGCATTAGAAAGACTGCAAAGAAATTCTAATACTGCAATTGTAGTGCATGTATATTTTATCTACAATAGTTAATAGTTTAATGGTCTTATGTAATTTTATCTTTTACTTAGGTCTTTCCTATAGATGTTGAATTAATAAATAAAATGGAAAAAAGTATGAAGCTCATCATCTGTTCCTTGAGTGTAAGAGGTCATTTTCACCTTTGTAATCTGTTTTTACTCCTGTTAGCAAAAATAGTTATGCTAGCACTGGCTGTATGAGAAACAGCTGAGCATTTCAAAATGTCCCCTTACTAGAGATGTTCTTAAAATGTTTGTCCAACATTTTTCCCAATTTTTTGGCTACTGGAAATAACCTTGTAAAAAAAATGATTCATGATTTTAACCAGAAAATTGTATTTGCATTTTCAAGTCTATTAAGGCTATTGCAAACATTAATCTTTGTTTTCAACAAAACAAACTTAACTCCTAGTTCATAGTGAGAGTTATTCAGGTGTGTTGAGAGGAACAGCAACAACCCATCCAAACAAGGGAGATAACCATAGAAGTCTTGTTAAAAATCTACAAATTGATACTTTAGATTAAATGATATTTTCTTTAGTGACTTGAGTAAGCATTGATTAAGTACTTAAAATTACGTTTCCAAAATTGCTGTTAGAACAAAGGGCAGAAGACATAGCTGGGCTTGCATTAGTTGCGTGCCACTTGAATGAGATTGTACCAGATTTTTTGTCTTCAGAGCACTGGAAGAAATCAGTGTACTGGCATGATTCATACAGTATCCAAGGTGACTTTCTTAAATCGTAAGCAAGTAGGATCTACTTGTGCTAGACAAAACTCCATGGCAGCATAAGGAAGTGCTTCACAAGTAAGTAGTTGTGAAGCACTTCCTTATGCTGCCATGGAGTGAGGTGGTTGAAAGGATTCATAAAGCACATGACCTTCAA
>JAUBNY010000645.1:3041352-3092309 GCA_032275445.1 Crypturellus soui | reverse complement strand
AAAAAAGTGATAGAGCATGGGCCTCATTAGTTCCTCATTAGGAGGTGTTCCTTTTTTTTTTTTTTTTTTGCATTTGTTTAGTATTTGCATTTGGAAGGAAAGAGTAAAGCATGCTTATCTTCTGAGTGAAATAATTTCCTTAAGGTAGGAACATGAAATGTGATTAAACTAACAAGTTTGCAGAAGAAGAATGCACAAAATTGATTAATAAAGTGTGTGTGTGGGGGAGGGTGGAACTGTGAAATCATCAGAGATGATAGAATTTTATCTAAATTCCTTTAATGTGAACAACTAAAACCTAACTAAAAGAAGATTAAGAAAAACAAGCAGATTCTAGTAAATTAGAAGGTTAGTCATTTTGGTATACGATTTCTCATCTTTTTTAGGTCTGCTCTTGTGCTACTTTTAGGGGGAAAATGTATACAGAATGAGAGGCTATAATGGTGTTTAAATAATTCTTTACACGGTTTAATTTAAACTAAAACAAAGATGGTTTCCTTGAGGTCATTACCTATGCCTTTAGTTTATCATTGTGTTAAAAAGCATTAAGATTTTGGCAATATTACTCTTTTTTTTTGGCTCAAAATATCCCTTGGGTTCAGCATGGACATTTAGGAATCTCAGAAGCTCCTTTCTGAAGGAAAAGCATGTTTCCTGGCAGAGTTGAAGTGATTTGCCACAGCAACCTTGTGATAACTTTTCCTTGGTCTCTTCCATGGTGTTTTTTCTGCTGCAGGTGACTGTCACTGCTTTGTAGACGTGGGGCAGCCCACCCAAGGAGCCCTGCAGAGGCCCTGCTCGGAGCGAGGGTCTATGAATGTGCCTTGGTTTCCTGTGGATCACCCAGCGTTTGTCAGCGTTGGGTGGGCTTTGTGCTCTGTTCTCCAGCATGCTTCCTAGTGTCCTGGTAGAGCAACTGCATGATATTCTGTGATGGTTTGATTTTTGATAGCTTCTGCTATTGCACATAAATAGGCATTTTCGATAGAAAGAAGTGATCTTGTTTATGACTTTTGAAAAGGGAATTGCTATGGAAAAATAACTTGTAATGACTTAAATGACATTTAGTGATTCCTTCAATAAAATTGTTTTGTCACTTATTTGTTAAATGTCAGATTACTCTTTCTGCAATCAGGGAATTTATTTTTATCATTCTTCTTTCATAGCGTTTATGATGATACTCAACCTCTGTGCTTGTGAGTCAGTAGGCAAGATAGGCAAAACTCAGTCTGTGAAGGTGCCCGCAGATGTAGGTGTCAGAATTTGGGAGAATTTCTTATATCCTTACCCTGCAGGTGGCCGAGTTGAGCAAGCTGTAGATCTGCCCCTCTACATGCAGCGTTCTCCACCAGGTCCCCCCAGGTGAGAATATGAAACTCTCCACTAACTTCTCTTGAAAGGTTTAATCATATTCTCAAATCCTGAATGCTGTTAACTTATTAAAATGATGGTAACATTTGAAATGGGCCAGCAATGGCTTTCTTCTGAGTCTGGATGGAGCCTGAGGTGCTAGTTGTTCTATCAAACCACAGAGCATGACTTGATACTTATATTGGATTTATAACTTAAATTCCACAGAACTTACTATTTCAAGTGGGCATGAAAGGCAGGACCCTCCAATACTCCTACTGAAAACAGAAGGAAAAGTCTTGATTTCTCTTCTGGGCAGGATTCATCACAGCAGATCTGCAGAGAGGAGGCAATGCTCTCAAGTCTGTTGGTTAGGCCATTTGGTTCAAAGAAGGAATATTATAATGTTTTATCTAACAAGTTTCTGATAAAAAATGTAGAATCATAGTGAATACTAGAATGGCGTTTCTTTCCCTTTTTGGGTTTTTTTTTTTTTTGATTCTACTTTTTACCTTTGACTAGCTCAGCAGTATTTTATCTATTCTATTTCTTAACTTGAAGAGACTTTTAGAAACTAAGCTGATAAAGGAAAACTTTTCTTTTTTCTTGTTATGGGAAAGACAGTGTTAATTATTTTTTGTTTTGCTTCTTTTCCCAAATGTTTCCTGAAATGTAACAATAAAGGGGGGGCAGATTTTAGATCAACAAAAAATAGTATTGCTAAAAAAAATTTTTTGTCTGCCAACAAAATATGGATTTCCTTTAAACTGGTCTAAAACCGAAACGAAAAACAAGAAAAAAAAATGAATAACTTTTAAAGTATTGTATTAAAGTCAGAAACAAGGATTTTTTGGGGGAAGCCTCAATGCTTACTAAATGAAAAAAATACAAAAAAAAAAGAAAGAAAAAAGAAGAAAAAAGAAGATTCAGTGATTTATTTGTTGCTTTTCTGTTGTAGTAGTAGGAAGGTGACCTAAAACACTCATGTGCATTCCACAGGAATAGAAAATAAAAGCATGCATAGTTAAACTGATAACTTTTCAGAGTAGGCTTTTGTGTTTTGCTTAATAAGACAGCAGGACTGGAAAAGGCTTTTGGAAATAATAAAGACTGAAATAAAGCTTTGGAAAGAATAAGAGTACAGAAAGACCCAGTGTGTGTAAAGGAAACTAAAAGGTAAGTATTGAGCTCAGTCAGCTAGCTTGTTGTTCTACCAGTGAAGTCGGACTGTTTTATTGTGCTCTTTAATGCTTGAATTGTGTTGCCTATAAAACAAAATTACATGAAAAGAATAAATATTTTAAAGAACAAAAGAACAAACTCTTAAAAACCTAGAAAATCTTTAAGAAAACTAAATGGCAAGAAACAGAAGCAATAGATCCAGACCCCTTTGCATTGTGTGCAGCTTCATAATGCAACATTTTGCGTTAGGAGCAGTTTGGAGACTCCTAGACTGAATATGAATTAGCCTCAGTTTTAGTATATCAAGCATTTTTTTAAGACTGTGTCATTAAGAAATTAGGATTATATGAGCTTTGGACACTGCTGATTGCCACTGGACACAACAAAATTTATAAATCCCAACGAACTGGTAGAGGTTTTTATTGCATTTGTACAAATCAGTTTCCGATACTCAGAGAAGCACTGTATTTGGTGATCATAAGAAAGAATTGAGAAGAGATGTTTGCTTATTTTGACTTTTTTAAGAATATTTTATCATATACTTGGAGGCTAGTCCAGTTCCTGGTTTAGAAGCAGGGAATCCATCCTCTTGCAAATATTCATCTCATTTTTAGCAATTCAGATGTGGAAGATGAATATATAGACTTAGAGTTTCTAAGTTAATATATAAATGGCTATTCTTTTAAAAATGTCCAGGTAACCTTAAAGAGGGCAATGCTAAGAAGTAAGAAAAGTGAAATAATAAGGTAGGTGAACATATAGGGATATATAGGAAAAGCTTCCAGTTATACAGAACTGCTAAAATGCATAAGTAAAATCCCCTAAACTGATGATTCTGCATATACTTAGAAATATAAAGATTCTCTGGCTTCTGTGTAGATCATCAGACACTTGATGTTCTAAGTCAGATGTCATTTGTAGCATTAAGTATGGCAATTTCTATTTCATATTGTTCTGGTCAGGTTATTTCCATTGCTGTGTGCTTTACTTCATGAAGAAGTGTGGCATTTAACGAGATTGTAAGTGATACTTGTTGAAGACATTGCTAAATAGCTTTTTCTAAAATGATTTGAATTGCATTTTTTTCTTGCTCATTGAATAAGAGAGATATTTGTAAGGTCTCTCCTTCTGTGAAGTTGTTTGGAGTGAATTTTCATGTCAAAATCAGGGTCCTATTGAAAATACTGTCTGCATCACTATGTATCTTGGTGTAATTCCCTGCAGTATCATGAGCTTTGTCTGTCTCCTCTCTCTGAATCAGGTTTCCTCTGGTTGATTTCTGCTATTTGCATTACAATAGTGCACAAAAGAAGCTCAGTATGTTCCAAACACGATAGTTCCCTTTTTCTACTCTTTCTTTGGCCTTGAAATATGTTTCCCGATCTCAGCATTTCTGTGGGATTTTTTAACAGTGATTATTTAGTTTATTGTAATTGGGAGAGAGCTGATCTTTCACACGTGCTCACTCACTCCATGCATACAGGGAGAGTGCAATGCCTATATCTGAAATATGTAAGGGTATAAGGGTATCTACAAGAGTATGTAATGGCATGTAATAATATATATTCCTATGTAAGGAATGCTTGTATTTGCTTTTGCTGGGACTTGATTGAAACATTCAAGAAAATTTCAAATGTTTTCATTTTCCTTATGTGCTTTAGCTATTGAATTGTATGAGAATGAAGGAAAGGCTTTGCAGTTTATAATTTGATGCCCAGTTCTTTGTATGAAGTATAGACAATGGGAAATTATACAAATTGTCTAATATCATCAATAGAGTGGTATGTTCAATTCTTGAATCTTTCTGCAGTGACCACTGATTTGTGTGAGCTGGCAAGCCTGTCTTTTTTCCCTCCTGGTAATCCTTGTTATTGATCTCAGAAGTCTGCTTCAGCTGAAGTGAATTGACATTTATATCACTAACATAGCAAGAATAAAATCTGAGGGAGTTTATAGCCCTGCCCTCAAGGGCAGTGGTATCAAATAATATAAAGGACTTTAATTTCACTGCTCATACAGAGGAGTGAAAGGCCGCATTCAGCAAAGAATCGCTTGTGCAGCCATGTGCAAGTTTGGTTATGCTAGGTGCTGTGATATTTTCCTTATGGCCAATTTAAGAAATTTAAACATAATCAAACTCATGAAGAAAATCTAATTGAGCAAGATACAGTGGTTCATAAGGCCATGAGAATAGTATCAATATCCAATTAAGTGTCACTAAGCTCCCCGAAACATTCAATTTCTGTTTCTAAGCGTTAACAGCAAAACCGTGTTATCTGGATATTAGGAAGACTGTGCAGGAGACAAATGTATGTGTTTAAGCTAAGGATTCTCAGCAACTCTGTGGTGTGCAAATAAATTAATTCTCTTCCACAGCCCAACTGAAGCACCTAAATATATTTGTCTCGGGCTGAGACAGTTAATCCTTGGGGGAGGTGTGCAAAGCGTTTGTTGGTGGAAAGGGCAGAGTTTTTTTTTACAGAAAGCAAAATATGAGGAAGAACATTTTGTGCTTAACAAAAACAAAACAAAACAAAAAACTTGATCTAGAATGAGATATTACCCACGGTCTAAAAGCAAAAGGAAACAAAGAGCTAGGAGTTTTTCATATGGTGCTCTAGTTACCAGGTCAGTCATCTCGGATGCTGGAGGCTATTTCAATTTTCGTTTTCTTTAGAGGGCTATAATGTTGCCAGTGATATTAATTTATAGAATATGTTGGTGTAGGAGGAAAGAAGGATTGAGGGACAATTTTCTACCACATCGTGCTGCTTAGGCAATTTTGTAGCAGGTGGTAAAGGCAGAAGTGGAAGATATAGTCAAATTAGGTCTCCTGTGACTTTGCATTGTCTTGTGAACTATTCTTACAATGGGACCAGGTGAAGTGGTCAGCACCAATAAGAATTTGGCTTCAAAAATAAACATATGAAAAAAATGTAATGCCATGAACCTATGTGCCATGACTGTAAAAGGCAAAATTTATTAAATATCAGTTGCCAATTAGTTACTTAAATCCTGAGTTCTAACCAACATCCTCCCCTCAGGCATCTGTGTTTGGTATGATTCCGGTGTGCAGTTCATACCTGCATATATTGTATTTGTTTGTCAGATACAGTGTATTTTCTCTGTTCTTTTCAGTCTATTTTTAGCTGGAGATTTATGACACTATTTTTCTTTTGGCTGACAGTTTCTATCTGATTATTCTAATATCGACCTTTTACAAATCGTGGCTGTCCACTTCCCAGTATTTTATATAATGCCCTACAAATTTAATTCATATTTAGGCAGAGCCGGATTTTGAAGCCATCAGTCATATTGATGAGAAATCTAAGCCTCATTCAAAACCCATTCAGTCCAATGAAAGGGTTCTCATTTATTTCAATGATTAGGCCCTTTCTTGCCCGAGCAGGTCAGCTGCCATCAGTGGGGCTACTCATGTGCACAGTTCTGTACAAGCAATAGTGAGTGAATCACAACTGGCTCTGGTTATTTGATCAGTCCAGGTATATTGAGGTTAAATTAGTATGAATGTACATGTGTGAACGTATTTCTGTTTATATGTGCACATCCAGTTTGTGATGCTGTACCCTTCTATGTGTAGCAATGCTCATAAGCCATGGAAAAAGCAATCAGATTTTCCAAAATTACACCTATAAAATTAGAGATGGATAATTCCAAACCCAGACATAATTCTGTTTCTGTAGTGGCTCTAGGTGCAGGTAGGTATTAAAATAAAGATGACAAAGTGAGCTTGTCAGATGTATCCTCTATCCAGGTGGTAAAATCCAGCATGGGAGATAATCTCCTTTCAGCTCTATGAACTTTTAAACAGATACACAAATTCAATGTAATTGTTTTCTCTAAAAATTCAACTGATCTTTCTCTTTTTCTTTTCCTTTGTTGTCTCATAAGAACTAGCAGTGAATTTGATAATGCTGTGCATAGATGGCTATCTATAGCCACTAGATATCAGCTGAATTCATGCTTTATAGGGAACGGGAATGCATTTTATGAGTAGAAAATTTTAAAGTGAGCAAGATGAATAAACAGATTTTGTTTTGAAGGTTGGTAAACAAGAGGCTGAATATGGAGCGGGAGAGGAAATAGTCCTCAGTATTATATAAACTTGAAGACATATACTGTCCACTAAGGAACTCTTCTTCTCTCCAAGAAATTATATAATTTCAATTTATTTTTATTTTCTCCAAAGATAAAAGCAATGGGAAACGCAGTGACATGGTCTGACCTCCAGCCATGGCTTCATATTAGATTCTGAATTCATGGATGTTTCTCTGGGATGATTGCCTTTGACCTCTGAAAATAAAAAGTGCATTGTGGCTTACAGTTTAGTTTATGGCTTTTAATAAAAGGCATCTTAGAAGAATGGTCTTCTCTTCTGGGCACCTGACTGGAACGTGGGAGATAGCAGCTGCCAGTTCTTGCATGACTTTAGTTATTTCCCTTAATTCCCCTTCAGCAGAGCAATGCAGCAGTTTCCCATCTTTAGCCTCTTGCAAGTCTCTGACCTTTTTATAACCTATATGATATTGCAGTAATTTACTTTTTTCATGATCTTCAGCCTCACAGCTTTTACCTCTTTCCCATGTATCTGCTACCATGGACAGAAAAGGTGAAGAACAAAGTCATCTTTTATCTGAAAGAAACCACAGAAAATAAAAGGAGCAATACATCATGGTGATGATGAAGGAACAGTTTATAAAAATGTATTTTTTCAGAGTATTCATCTGAAAATTTTTGGTAGGAAAATCGTCACTGGGAAACTACAGTCACAGGGTATCAAAAGGGTTACCTGTGGAGTCCTATTTGCATTGGTACTAGATTCTGTATAATTGAATATATTCATAATATCTCATATTCATATATATTCACAATATCTCATCATTTTCTGGTGACATGGAGCTGCTCTTGGCACACAGTGACCAACTGCATAAAACTTGAGGTTGATTGATCCTGAAGTGGGGTATGTGAGGGAATACAATCCTGACTTTTTGTACCTTATGGTGGGTTCTGAACTAAGAATTATTGTTCAGGAAAGATAACTGATCTCATAACATCTGGGTCTCTAAAAATGTCACCTCAGTGCCCCTCGGAGTTGCAGTGGAGCAAGTGCAGTGCTATGGATTCTTGGGAGAAGAGAAGCAATGAAACAAATGTAATTAGGCAGCTTTCTCGAATGCTACGTGTATTCTGACTGCCAAACGATGTATTGGAGTCAGGAAAAATATAGAGAAGGACAGCTAAAAACTCTGTAACAACCTATACAAGAAACAGTTAAACAGCTCTTGAGATGGGGAGTGAGATGTCATGGTGGCATAGAAATGATGATCTAAGAATTAGCACAGGACCCAAAAGGTGTCAGGAAGTTCAGAGCGAAGCGAACGAGGTAACTGGGTGCGGTGCACAGGATTGCAGTGCAGGATTTAGTGGGATTCTACAAACCCTGAAGCGGTGCTCAAACTGCAAGCGGCGGTAGGGCAGATCCATGCTGCGGTGTGGCACCAGGCTTGATGCTGAGATACCGTCTCAAGCGCTGTGTTCCTGAGCTTCAGGCAGCAGAAAGGTTTTATCCTGCAGGGCGTTCGCTGGGTTAGTATCTGGGCTGTCTGAGTCCTACGTGGCCCTCGTTTGCTCGTTTGCTCTCCAAGTCTTCATTAAGCCAAACAAGCAGGAGCTATATCTAACTGATACCATTGCTGTTGTTAAACTCCTTGTAGCTACTGTACAGTTGCTTTTGGCAGCTCATTAAAACTGCTCAATCAAATAGAAAAGCATTAATGAAGGTTTGTCAGTAAAACCTTTGTGCAGTGTGACGTACCGCGACGTGATTCTTGTTACTGTCTTTTGAAGGGAGAATGAAACTCTTATTTACACATTTGTCCTGTCTTATACAACAAACTAAACCAACATACTAAAATTGATTACCAATAGGCCATGGGATTTCCCTGGGGCTCTGTGGCTTGCTTTCTGGTTGTGCTAAATGTAGAAAATACATCAATAGGAAGCACAAGGCTATTATCTGAAATAGCTCCCCAGACAGAGACATTTTGGGAGAGAAGTTTTGCAGATCATATTACAATTTAACTGCTCAGGTTGTGCTTACTACCATCTACAGGAGTTTAATTGGGTGAGCAGCAGGTTGCCATAATTTTATCCAGCATTGCCTAGGGAAGCTGGATTAATAAGGAAAAAAATGGTGGTGAAAATATTAATTGAAAAAGATACCTCAATAGCACTTTCACAGCATGTGGCATGGTTTCACTGGGAAAAGCTAGGAGCAAAGAGGCAAAAAAGGCAAAAAACATGATAAGCCATTAAAACATGAAAAAATACACTGAACAAAGAAAGGAATATTTGTTGTTTTGCACTTGGTGAGTTTGTTAAACTGTGGGAAAATCTCTCAGCTACACAGAAGACATGACAAAAATTTTGGAGCACAGAGTAATTCGAGTTTTCCACTGTCCTTTAATAGTAGCTCTAGATTTTTCATATCTGAACCTTTTTTTTGGAGAAATTTTTCAATTATTCTGTAAGTCATAATGCAACCCCCTCCCCTCCCAGCACATCAGGTGTTTGTCCACTAGATCTCACTGAGCACCGTTACATACATTACCTATAATATGGTTGTATGTCAAAGGCTGGAAACCTTGCTTTTTCATAATACTGTTTGTAAGTATAGGCAAGCTTGTCAGGACCAACTTTTTACTTAAAAAGTATTTCTACTCTTCAGACTCTATCCAAAAGTTGGTTTTCTTCTGTCCAGTAACCAGCACTCTTTAAGTAATAGCAAATTTACTTACCTTGTGGTAGGGGACAGTTGTTTTGATTAGGAACCTGTGAGCCCATGAGGTGACTTGTTGGTTTGAGCTTGGACTATTTTAAGGAGTGCTAAAGAGTATTATTCCATTGTGATGAATGAGTGGAAAAGAATTCTGTATATATATTTCCAAATTTATTTTGGGGGAGATTTTTTTAATGAAAAAAATCAATTCCCCAAACAAGATAAACTCTCAAGTCTCATAGTCTCTAAGGAGAATATAACATATGCTGTTAGTTGCAGTGCAAAGTAGGTATTTCCTAGTTATGGTGGTTAGACATTGAGCCTGTTCCTTGTGTGCAGTTAGCTTGGGTATTGCCTTGAGTCCCTCCAGCTTTCTCCAACATGGTCTGTTGCTCTTGCTGCTACAACTATATAGCTCCCAAGAAGCAAACAGCTCAGATGCTGCTGAATCACAGGGAGTTAGTCTAGCAAAGGAGTCCTGCTTTCAGGATAGAATAAGAACAAAGTCTTTTTCTTTTGTAGAAAATGGCAATGTGAACTCTGAGCATTATGTGTTTCAAGATTCAACAGGAAAGACTTGGAAGTATGTAGTCATTTATTCTGATTTTGTTATGAACTATATGTTAGACATGCTTTTCTTGATAAAGAAGTATAACAAAAACTAGGATAGATGTGTGAAGGCAGTTATGTCTGATTCATGCTAAACCTATAGAATTTCTCAGGATAGAAATATATACTATATTTGCTGTATTACATTTGTACTTCTAAAATAAAGAAGAGATTCATCTGTGTTTAATGCCATTTGTGTTGTAATTCTCTTCTTAAAGTATAGGTGAAAAGAGGTGAGTTTTTGCAAAAGCCACAATTATTTAAGGGTTTTTTTTTTTTTTCATAAAATTGTGAATTAGAGTTTGGGTATGTAATACTTTTACATCTGCCACTGCACATTATTGCACTGGAGGATCTCATTCTTTTCTTAGAGTACTTCAGAACTTAGTTGAATTGATGATGTGAATTAGAAGAAAAATATGGGATAAAGGTATTATTTTTGTAGTTTTACCCACTATATTCTGATCTATCATCTAATTCAGAACTAAATTCCAAATGTAGCTTCTTTACTTGTCTCTAGGTAAATCATGTCTGTATGAAAAAGTTTGGATTGTTTAAATTTCATTGATTCGTATAAGTCTGGCTTGAGTAAGATTAATTACACTGGCTTGTGAAATAAAAACTTGTTTTGGAAAATACGAGTTAGTTATGAGCCATGGCCTAAACGATAACATGTAGATATAATAAATGTGAGAATTTAAGTCTAATTTTTTCGTCTTGCTATTGATTGGTGTAGGGCACTGAGCCAATTCCATTACTTATTGCTGTTTGCAATGTATTTTTGTTTGTTTGTTTGTTTTTTAACAAATTACAATACAAAATCTCTGGATAAGAAAATGATTGAATTGAACGTTTTCTAGAAACTGGGAGAGGAGAAAAAAATTGTATATTGTTTGTATTTAAGTATTTATCAGTTATGAAAGGTACATTCACAGAATACACTAGAAGCATAGCAAAGGAGATATTTCTAGAATAGGAATGATTTTTGATTAAAAAAAATTAAAAAAACTTTTTTTTTAGCAGAGCCAAATACAAGGTTTTTGAGCAGTGGTTGCACAAATACAGTGAAAAAGATTTCACTTACCATGAAGACCTCCGTCAACCTCTCTCCCTGCTGCAGGTACCACCCAGCCTATTAAAGGTAAGACTTCAATTTTCAGCATGTTCTGAATGTGATCAGATCAAAATGTGATCATTTTCAGAAAAAAATATTTTCAATATTTCATATTTTTCAATATTCTTATTTTATTCAAAACATTTAATTTCCTGTCTCAAACCTCACTCAAACTCCATGACTTCCTACAGATGCATCCCTGTTCGCTTCTGAGGCATGTCTAACCTAGGCTAAGGAAATTGAGAAAAATATCTAAGAAAAGGAAATTTCTAAAATTGTTTCTATGCCATATCACTATTTATTCCATAAGAAACCACAGTAGATCACTTTGGGAAGAGTTTTTAAAACATCTTTTCCCCTCTTCAATTGTATATTATAATAATAAATGTACATTATAATTTTCAGCAAATAGTTAATGGTGGTTTTATATTCCTCTCTATACAAGATTTGCTACCTGCATATTCAGCAGAAAAATGAGACAGCAATAAAAGCAAATAACATCACTTAGAAATCAATGGAGTAAACTGAAAACACGAGAGCATGATTCATTCAGGAAAGATAAATAGTATTTTTATAAAATTCTTTCACACCTTATGCCTTTAAAGTGTGGATTTCATGACACATGAATATCAATGAAGTATTGTCTTTATTTTTCTCAATTTGTTTTTTTATGGAGGAAAGCAAAACCGAATCGGGGGGGAAGGGTAAAGCGCTGGTGTTGGTAGGAGTGTTCCGAAGCTCAGAAGATAAGAGATTATGTCCAGGCAAAAAAAAATGGGGTGAGCAAAATAATATAATTCCACCAAAAGGCTGAATGACTCCAGGGTTGTGGTTGATTATGAAGAACAAAACAAAGCTGAATAGAGGAGGAAAAAAAAAGATGAAAAGAAATAATAAAAGAAATATTAAACTCTATGCCGCTCTCCAAGATGCCTGCAAAGAGAGGGCTCACTAGAACAACTTACTCTTGCCTAAAATTACCTGGTGTTCCCTGAAAAAATTAATTTCTACCAAGGGCAAAAGCCTATTTTGGTCACACTCTGATTTGTGCAGATTAAACCACGTTAGTTTTCAGGAAGTGGAAATAAAACCTCCAACAAAAACCCTGAAATGTGGAACTGAACAAAACAGTAGGTGTTTTCATATATGTTTTGTCATTTGCAATGTTTCTTTTCAGGACCATTTGAAATGTTGTGGTTCACTTTCTCACTTTTTCATACCTGTAGTAATTCCTCCTATGGAAACTGACCTTCTATTTTCTCCTTGACCAAATGAAAACTTGAAATCCATTTGCGTCTTGGCAGAAATGTGCTCTTATCCCAGACTGCAATATTAGAGTCCGGTAGGTCTTGAACCTTTGTGAATCCAGCCAGCAGGCAGAGTTCGGCATGGAAGGCAGACAGTCTAGAAACGACTTGTTTCCTCTGAGCAGGAGGAAATAGAGTTGGCTGCTCCAAAGGAACTTTGATCAGGTGTAGAGACTTCAGGTATAGTTACACTCTGTGTTGCCTGTTCCATACTTGCTGGTTGTCAGGAGGAGGCCTTCCTCATTTTCATAGGAAAAGTTACTTTTTCCAGTCTCTTTCTAGTAAGGATTTTCTATAGTTCTCTTTTCATCATTTTCACCACAGACTTGTACTTTCTCATGTAATGTCATGTAATGTATTTTTGTTTCACCTCTAGGAGAGAGAAATAAAGGAAATTCCAGGATAAATTCTGGTGTCTTATAGCAATGGATCAGGTTATTTCAGAAAAATACATACAATTAACAACAGAATTCAGACCCTGTTCTAGAAAGGAGAGGAATAAATGGAGGGAGAAAGGTATCACTCATTTTAGAAAACTTTAAATCATTTTTATTTATTTGTTTATATTGTAGTAGCAATGCAGTGAGCAACTCTTGTAAGCAAAATCACTAAGTAATTGAGAGTGAGAGAATAAAATACATCAATAGTGTATATCTGAGAGTAATTTTTTCTGAAGTGATCTATGAAAGGGAGTTTCACTCCTGGGATAGCATTCAATGCATTGGACCTGTTTCTTCTTTTTGCCTCTTTCAGGAAATCTGCAGAGATGCAGAAATTTTACAAAGACATTAAATGTATTTGTAATATTACATGCAGTTAGAGCTTGTTATGCATTTCAAAGAGTTAAGCTCGCAAAACACTTTCTACTCTTATGCACTGTTTTCACTTGAGTGAGAAAATGATAAGCTTTTAGGAACCATCTACCTTTTATGTTGAATGTTCCCTATCTGCTAGCTGCTAAAAGGTGCTGTGTTTCTTTCCCTATTTCTAATTTTTAAGAAGTCTTATCTTTTTTTCCAGTCCATTTCAACAAAAATGGCTGGTTTTGAATAGTTGGCAGTGGCCAGAGAGTAAATTCTGTGGCGATGTAAATGTTTGTAGATGTTAAATGGTAAGTCTAGGATCCCTAGCCAGGCTATTTGGTCACTGTTTCTTTACTGTGAGATACTCTGTGAAATGCTATAGTGTAAACTAATAGTCTGTCATTCTCTGTATTTTGAAGCAAAAAAAAAAAAAAGCTATAAAAATTATAATTAAAAAAATTATTAAATTTGTTAAACAAAGTAGTCAGGTCATAAGCAATGAAGATACCAGATATTATTAACAGCAAGTGCCTGCATGGTTTTGTACAAGAGAGCATGATCTGTGCCCGGCTGTGTGACAGACATCTCTCCAGAGCAGCCTCAGTGCTGAGGGCACTTCTCCAGTACTGGTAGAGTACATGTGTCTCTATCAATCTTTGTCTGCTGTCAAACCGAACAGCTTTCTTACTGCTAGCCACAGTAAAATGAGAATTTCAGCATCAAGGAAAACTATTTTGATCTATTCTCATAGCAAGAAACAAACCAGCATTCTTGTGCAGAACAGTTTTAGCGGTGGAAAATAATCAGGTCAAAATACGATGATCGCACATACATAGAGCACAGATTTCCTTAAAGGGAAATTCATAAACCTGTCATCAGCCCTACAGGTCTAACATTATTATGTGGAGAAAACCCATGAGGGTTCTCATCAGCCTTCAGCAGCAATTCTTGCTTACTCCTGTAGGCTTTGCTGAATCTCAGCAGTTTTGTGCTCTCTATGCCCAGTGACATTTCGTAGTGCTGGAGAGGACACCCCTCTGCCATGGGCTCCCTCAGCAGTATCACAAGCCCCGTGGGTAACAGCATTGCTACTGTGAGCTCCTTCCTGGAATAGAATAATTTCTTTCGCATGTAAATCTCTTTATTTTCAGAGTGAATTTGCACAGGATGATTTTTACATTTGTAAAACACACGTTAGACAGCCAACGAGTAGGTTGGAGACAACTGCAAGCAGCAGATAAACAATATATGGTCTCTGCAGGGTTTGTGCATATGTGCATGTATGTGTTACTGTAAAATTTTGGGAGCTTTTGAAAAAGAGCTTGCAGCCCTTCTCATCTAAGTGTAAACTTTGTGAACATCAATATCATGTGTGTTTCTGCATGTGCCAGGACTTTTTGCGGATCCCTTCTCCCATCAGAACAGTCTCAGAGGAGAAAGTGAAACAAATACAGGAAATAAAGTATATCAGAAACATGGTAGATGCTGTGGATAGTTCAAATCTTTGCAGAAAAACCTCTGATCTGACCCAACAAATGGCCAGCAAATTTTACTCATTGTTAAAAACAGTCAGAATCATTCTTATATGAATATCAAGCACAATGATTAATTATGCAAATGTTCTATTACATATTTTAGTCACTTATTATAATAGTAGTAGCTTTCAATGATTACATTTAATTAGGTTTCAGTTGGTGATGGATTATATATAATTATCAAGTAAACTTCTCTCAAAATGATGCTGTGTGCTGCATTCCTAGTATGTGTATGTTCTTGGGGGTTATCAACTCTTGATAATAACTGTCAAACGACATTAGGGAAAAGAAAAGGGCTTTTATTTAATCACAATAATCAGTATTTTGTTTTGTCCTTGGAAAAATGTTGCCATCTTGCATATGAAACATAGAGGACTTGTTCATCTCATTTGGGCTGTTTTGCATTCTGTAGTAGGTTTTAAAAGGTTACTTAATTTCAGGTAAAAGGCATGCATATTTCAAAGTATGGCTTGATTAGTTCAATTATGTGGGATTATTTATTACAGGTTAAATTTTGGTCTACGCATTTCATGTGGCTTCAAGCAGTTTTTTTCGGGTATTCTGTATTTTCTCCTTACAAAAGAATAAAATTTGCTACTGTTGATTTAAACTAGTTGTTCCATGCAAATCACAGTGTTTCATTTTTGAATTTCATCATTTCCATCAATGTCAAGAAGCAGAAATGTAATATTTCCACAATTTACTTCCAAATTAATGTTGGAAATAATGTTGTTCAAATACATTCCAGATACTTCGTGAACTCTTATATATCATAGGAAACCAGGTCTGGAGCTTAGGGCTGCCATCACTAAATCCATTTGGTTCAAGAGCCCTTATAATTAGGCATTTATTAAAAAAACACTTTTCACCTCTTCAAAACAGTCTTCAGATGCACATTAGTATAAAAATCTAAGACTTCAGAGAGAAAAAAAAAAGGGGGAATGCAGATGAAAAAAGCAGTAAATAATAAGGATTTTATTATGCCTGTGCTGAGGAGGAGGACTTGGTTGGGCGAAAAGGACACTTGTGGATCTGGCAAGGCCAAAAGAGTCCTAATGCCCTGTTTTCCCCTAGGCTGAGAACTCCTGCAGCTAACTTGGATATTCACATCTGTCCTGGAGTTAAATATATCTTGTCATTCCCTCGCGTTTCTTCTATAATTCACTTTTTATGGAAGGAGAGGGAAAACAGAACATGAAAAAGAAAGCTCGTATAAAGTCTGGCATGGCAAAATAGATGTAAATTTGAGATTTCGGCATACATTTAAGCTGTTTAGCACAAGCTCCCTGGTATTTTATTCTGTCTGTGTAGGGCCAGATCCTCATGTGCTGTGACAGTATAGTCAAGTGCCTCAATTTGTGTCAGCTGAGCATCTGTTCTGCAGTAACAATATTTCACCTGAGGAGTAGTTCACATAGTCCCACTCGCTGAGTATTTGACGAGATGAGAGCCTTGGTTGCACACAAGTTGCAGGATTAGGCCCCATTTGGATGAAAAGTGGGACTTCAAAGTATACAGCTTTACTATCTGCCAGGTGGTTTTCAAGGCCTCACCATTATTTTATATGTTATTGAGTGCTGTATTCTCTTTCTTTTTGTCTTTGAGTGTATATTAGGCAGCTGTTTTTCCAACTGTCTGCAAATTGATAAACAAAATTCAAGTGTCTGCTGGAGAGCTGTGTGACTGTTCAGAGAAGTATTTATTCGGCTCGGCATAATAACTGTGCTCAGTATTTGCATAAATGCTCTTCAGTAGCATATCCATAGATAATCGCTTCATTTAAAGCCTCCCACTTTTTACAGTTCCCATCATTTTTATAACTAAAATAATTGTATGCCTGTTATCTTTCTGTTTTTCTCATAAATCTCTAGTATAAAGTCCTGTGATAGATGAATAATTGAAGGAAACATGGGTAATCAAAAAGATGATGACGAAAGGAGGAAAACAAAGAGTATTCTTGATTATATATGACATTATACTTTAGAAAGCACTCATTAGAAATGCACATATGTTCACACCAATTTTACAAACATATTTTCAATGGAAAGTCCCCAGGAGCAAAAGCTGCCTTTCAAAAGGATAGCACAGGAATGGTGCTGAAGCTGGTTTCCACCTCCCAACGTAAGGATGTCTCATTTAGTCAGGTGTTGGGCAAAGAGGTTAGAAATTAGCACAGAGCCTCTTTAGAAAGTGTAAAGACTTATTCCAGCCTTCAAGAGGACACACAGAAACTAAGTAAAGGTCAGTGCTTATTTTCTGCATATTTCTTTGACCACTTCCAAGTATACTGCCAATCCAAGATAAAATGCAACAAAAACAAGCTAGAGCACTGCTTTGGGGGAAAAATTTGAAACTGTGTCTTATCCTCAGCAAGTTTGCAAGCACTTCTGTTGTTAAGGTAGTTAGAAGTTGTTATGACAGTAACCATGTGCAAGGACAGCTACAGGGATGTGGGTCGGATGGTTGCTGATAAGTGAGTTCAGGTCAGGTATGGGATGAGTTGCTTGTCCTGACATAGGAGCTAGAAGAAAGACAGGATCCGGTGTCTCAGTTCTTTACCCTGAATATTATCTCAGTGTCTTGCTAAAGAAGAGAAGAAATTCCTAACATTCTTCTTGAAGAAGGACAATTTACAATGAGTGTCCACTCTCTTCTCACAAGTTAATTTTTGTTGCTATTCTTTGCACTATTTGTTTTAATCACCAGTAAAAGGCTTTAGTACTACCTGTTTGCTGGTCAGTATAGCTGTTTAGGCACTAAAAACATATTTTCCATTAGAGGAAAACATAATGTGCTCATACATGTGCAGTAATCTTGAAACTTTTTTTTGGATAGTCTCCTTTCAAGGAGAGTCATATTTTCAAGGATCTCCACTCTACAATATGTTCCAGTAATTGTTTTTAAGGTAATTAAAATTTAAGCAGATCATCAGACAGGAAAAACAATCTTATGCGCTCTTTCGTCTCTGAATCCCATAGAGAGGGCATAATACCAGGCCAAAACTTCAGAAAACAAAAACTGTGTGTGTTTTATATATAATTCTTCTCGAGTTCTGATCTTCATTCTCATCAGCAGAAACATCTGTGTAAACATCTATATTTGAAAATTTGCCTCCTGCTTTAATTTGCTGTTTTATGAGAGTCTTTTTTTTTAATCTTTTTTGGCTGAACACAGAGGTTTTCTTTATTTTTGGTAATTTTTAGTTCTTGGTTGTGAAGTAATAAAATGGTTGAATATAAATTATCTTATCAATGAAATGTTGAAATGACAACTCTACTACTTCTGAAGCTAATGGAGCTTGTATTTTCCAGAACTGACCAAAAGCTGTCTTTTTATTTTTAATGCAAACTGTAGGGAAAAAAAATCAATGTAGATGTTTGGTGACAATGCTAGTGTGAAGATGAAAAAGCAAAGCACATTTTACTATGCAATAATGTGTGCTAGGCTCATATTTATGGTCTAAACTTTCAGCATATGGTTCATTTCTGGCTAGTTTTTTTTGTATTAAACAATGTGTTTGTGCGAATAACCTGGTTTAGTTGATACCTACTCCTGTGGTCAACTTTAGATGCTGAGCAGGAATACATCTTAAATATATGCATATATATTTTCACACTCACGCGCACACACACACATACAAATAAATAGTGTAGGAATTGCTTATTTAAAATTAATGCTTCACTAAAATTCATAATGCTTAATTTCATGAATGTGTTTTCAGAAGTTGGTACTATGGGAGCTGTGACTTGCTTGTAGAAAAATGTAATTTGATTTGATAAGTCTTTAGTTTTAATTTCTCTCACCAGTGTAAATTCGGAGTAATTGCTTTGCTTTTAAAGGAACGTCTGAAGCCTTGAAGCCACATAAATGAAAACAGAATTTGTTATCTTGCAGTATAAATTGAGGCTAACTTAGGCGATGGTCATGGCGTAACTTGCCCTACAAGTGAAAATCAATAAATTTTGATCTCTGTAGAGAGCTCACCTGCTTTTCCTTGCCCAAAGCAAGGTTCTGCCACTGCTGTGGTGGTCCCAGAGTCCTGTGCTCGGCTTGGTCATGGGGATGGGGCAGACACCTGCAGCAAGAGCCGGCATGTGGGATCTTTGGGTGCGCAACTGCCCTCCCCCTTCCACGCTTGGGCTTGGTGCTCTTGAGGGTCTTCTCCAATCATAATGATTCTATGATTCACTGTGGATTTTTATGAATATCTTTCGCCCTTATTTTAGAAAAGGTTAATAGGAGGTTAATCATTCCTATGAAGTCATCTTATTTTTTCCTTTTAATGTTTACACTTAAAGATTGCTTTTTGTGCTTAAATACTGTATGTTTCATGTATTCTGGAGAAACTTATGAAATATTAGAAAGCTAACAAAACATAACTGTCCAGAAAGGGCAAATGTTGCCAGGACAGAAGTCATCCTACTTAACAGTGATTTTAAACTGTTATTTTTCTAATCCTAATATGCATTACAGGAAATCCTATCGCCTAAATCTGTCTGTGTAAAATGTTTGTTTCACTTTCTATCTAAGATTAATTGTACAAATAGTCTTTCCTAATATACTGGCGAAGAAGGAGGGCTGAAGTAGACATTTTGTTCTTTGATTTCAAAGTTATCTTCTCATTTCTGCCACTAAGAAAGTTGCAGGATCCTAGTGCTGTCTGGGTCTAGCCCTAGGTCTAGGGCTATCTGTAACAGCTGTTTTTTTCTAATGATTTTTAGATTAAAGAGGTATATGGTTTATTCAGTATATAAATACGCTTTAAAAATCTTGGAGTCTGAGGAGGTGACCTTCTCTGGTTTCTAAACTTTTCTCTTTGAAAACTCTGCCCGATTTTGTGTTCAAATAGTTGATGTTAAAGTTGTGTTGTAACTCTTTCAATTTTTCCCAGAGATGGAACATTACACACAGCTTCAAAAAGCTGCAGATTGTGTAGCCTGGCAGCAGCAACAGGGGTGACGGGCAAAGGGCCTTTCAATGATCCATCCAAAGTTGTCTGAAAATAACCACAGGGTTTCTCAAAGCTAGGGCTGACAGAGGCTGGTCTATGTCTACAAAATGCTGAGCACTGCTCCTAAGAGCTGCTGAGAGTCCTGCCTTGCTAGTGAGTCACAGGAAAGAAATTTAAGGGCAGTGGATGGGGATGCTCAGCTCCAGGCTGGCAATCAATACCTGCCTGCATTAGGATCTTTGTATTCTGCATTACTCAAAGCTTCGTAAAGAATTATCAGCATTACCTAAAGAGGAAAAACTTAGAACTTCTTATGTTACATTGCAGTGCTCTCTGCAACAACAAAAAAACCCACAATAACAAACAGTTCTCTTCTCTTTAGATATACTTGTTTCCTTTAGTTCATTAACTATTGCATTTTAGCATAGAACCCCTTTTTTAAAATAGTACTCAGAATATTTTCCTACTGAAACATAATTTAAAGTCTTTGTATTTTCTGTCATTTATTGGACCATACTAAGATATAGCACGTAATAGCTGTGCATTCGAGGACTATCATTCATGTTTCTCTTTTTCTTCGTAGCACTGCAGTTGTAGAACTAAAGTCTAGTTTTGTTTTGTTTAAGAAATCCAGCAACCATTCCCAGTCATTAATTCTATCTAACTTATAGCGTTTTAAAAAATCTAATGGCTTCTCCACATTTGAAAAAAAAGGGTATTTATCTGGAAAGAATCTTGTATCACATGTAATACTGGTTATAATGCTCAAGATGAACATAGGCACAGGAAGTTTAGGTCTTGGAGGAAATGCAAGCCTGTGTATTCATGTTACTGATCTGCATGCATGCTAAGTGCTGGGATGTATCGGAGATCTACTGCTCACCTGGCTTGGTGCTGGACAGCACCTTCCCAAATCCCAGAAACTTGTGTTGCGGGTTATCCCTGGGGTGCAATGGATATTCCGCCCTTCTGCTCTGAAAAATCAAACCTGTGCTTTCCGTTCAGAGAAAGAGTTGGGAAACATCTGAATTGTAAATTTGATGAACCGGAATGGTTAGAGATTTGTAGACCTATAAAACGCTCTACTCCCCATTGGCAGAGTTAAAGCTCACCAAGGTAAGATAATTAATGGAAGCTACTTTGCTGCCTTAAAAATATATGAACCCAGTATGACAGACACTGATAAATGTTGGAAATGGAATTCTGCATCATCCCTGTTGTTAATAAATAGTAGATTATTATTGACTCTCTCATCTATTTGTAGTCTATGATCCTCATAGATTTATTGTGCATTATATCTCAAACATAGCAATTTTACAATTACTCTTTTTTTAACGATTAATGCAGTGTTGCTCTTTTAGACCACACTGTCACAAAATAGGAAGTATCCTTGCAATACTAATATAATCTGTTCCCCAGAAATCCAGCTTTCTAGAGCTCTCTGCATTTGCCTGTGTTTCTTTCCAGAGGGAGCTTTATTTCAGTGGGAACAGGGTTAAATCAATGCTAATGACTCTCTGCAAATCCTGCCCAAACGATATACTTCTTTTTCTTACTGTGGAAAGAGAGCTCTATATGCAATAAAACACAGAAGTGCTACGAGGCCGTATCGTGTCAGCAGTGTTCAATCACCGAAATTACTGGGGAATTCAGCCATACAACCGGAGACCCAACTGTGTTCTGCTATTTCTAAAGGCACCTGATAGTTTCTAGAGACCATAGTCATGTCCCACCCCATCTTGTTACCATCCACAATAACATATGTGGTCCCTACCCTTAGCTTAAACACAGCAAAAGAGATATTTTCTTTCGGAATAGGCTTTTATAGCTTCTATTCTCTTGTAACTCAGAAGAAATGATAGGTAACCTCTTACACAAAAGATAAGCTTTTTGTTCCCCTTTTTTACCTTCTTTTCTAAATACAAAGCATCAAAAACTTATGAGAGTAACTGAGTCTGAGGACAGATTCTAACTTGTTAGGGATGATTGTTTTCCTTGTGTCTGGCATGGATAGTCTAGGGGGATTCATTTTTTGTGATCTGAAAACATAGACTTGTTCTCCTGTAGGATAAGCAAAATTATCAAAAACTACATAATATAGAAGTCAAGGTCTCGTTTTCAAAAATGACTTTGAGACAGGTATACAAAATAGCAACTTAGAGAAGAATGGCATATAATTATATGGAATAGGGAAGAAAGAGAGCAACTATTTATGATTGTCTTTAACAGCACACAGGTTTCTAAAATTTTCTTCTGGTCCTTATATGCGCCTTTGGATTTTAAGAAAGCATTGCAAGCCTAGCCTTGGACCAATTTTGAAAAATGGGTTTTACATTTCTAATGGACTTAAATGTATTTGGATGTGTTACCTGGTGACTTGGTTTCCTATTATGCAAATGTTTACAATTGTTACTGCTTCATGCCCATATGCATATGAATTACATCTGTCTGAAAGGAGGAGAAAGAACAAGGGAGAAAAAATGTGGGGAAGGAGAAGGGACAATATTGTCTGAATGAGTCATAAATTATTCAACAGGGATGATATTTAATCTTGGAGCTGAAGTAAATAATTCACCAACAATAGGCAAGATGGAATACATTAGTCAAAAATACTTCTTGAGCAATTTTGAAAAACAAACATTTGTAAAAATCAAAAGCTATTTGTGATTGAGTCCAACAGCCACTGTTGAAGCAGGAAATAAAGGCCTTGGGAATGATGTAGGGTAATGTTATGTTGAGTTTGTGCTGAAAAAAAACAAGACCATGTAGTGTTAGTAAACTCGGCCTACCCAGCGCAGGAAGAGCAAAAGGACTGGTGGAACCCAGCTTGAGCCCTGGAAGAGCTCAGGGGTGGGATGTTCAGCACTGGGTGTGCTCTTTGGGCTAGACATTGTCTGGGAAGCTGTCCTTGGGCATTTCTAGGTGACAAGATCAGAAGTGCAGTTTTCCTAGAGCCAAACTGAGGAGGGGGACTTCCCTAAGGACAGGATTATGATGCTGTAGCTTTTACATGGAAGGGCAGCAGTTGTACATGGTGCTAATATCGGGGCATTGCAGCCTGTAGTAGTTATGCCTGATTTTGTTGGCTTTTCATCTTTATATTCTGGTTAAACATGATGCTTATGAATCAGGAGAATGCAATAGGAGAAGACAGGTGCTCACCCCTCTATAAATTTATTGTTTCTTGCTAGGTATGAGATTGAAAATATACTGAGTAGCACAGCACTTCTTAGCAATTAATACAGTCTGAGGCTGAGAGCTGTAGTAAACTGATAAGAGAAGCATATTACAGAAGAAGAAATCTTTATCTAAATTTGCTATTATAAAGAATATAAGGAGTTTTTCAAGCACATGAAGAACAAAGGAATTTTAAAAGTGGAATTAGTATCTAAGAAAATAATGCCAACATGGCAAAAAAAACTTAATAAATATCTCTGATCTACATTTAAGAAAAAGCTGGAAAAGGCTTTATACCCATGCAAAATAGACTTTCTATTCTAAGCAAGTGTTGAACCAGCAGGTCTGATGAGAGAATTGTTAGTGGGATTACTTGATAAATTCAGCCCAAACAAGTTGGGTGAAATTTAATAAAGCTAAATGTAAAATCTGTTAACTGTACATATGTGTGAATGTGTGGATTTTGGGAAGTTGTGAATTTGAAGAGGACATCATAGATGATCAAGTGAATAGGAGATGCATGTGTGCTAAAGCTAAAATGTAATTCTGACATCTACTGCTTGAGTGCTGTCTCTAGTCCTGCTGCATTAAAAAATATGAATGAGGAAACAAAAAAGGACATTGACAAACTGTAAAGTCTCCAGAGAACACCTTGGGAAGTGGATAGTAAGATATGTATTGCAGGGAGATTCCAGGAGCTACTCAGCTTCGTCGTCAGAAAAACAACAGTGAGAAAGTTCACAGACTGACTTTCAGTAATGGAAACAGTAATTTAATATCAAAGATTTTACAAGAGCTGCTGTGACAGGACACCGAAGCAAGACGAATTCAGAATAGAAATAAGGCTTGGGTATTTACCAAAAGGAAGTAATTTATCATCGTGATAGTTTCCTCTACTGGAAATCAGAGCCGTACCCTTTTCTTCTTGTTCTTGTTCAGTTCAGCAGCAGCTCAGTCTGTTTTGCAGAACAGATCAGATAAATCTGTTATTGCAGTCTCTCTTTAAAATCTGTGCAGCTACAAAACTGCAACTACAACAGCTGGTCCTCAGCCAGTATTGGTATAACAGTGTTTTGCAACATATTTTGTTTTAGTGTATGTTTTGTTAACTACAATGCCTGGAGCTTGCTGATAAATTGATGCTGGACCTTCTTAAACCAAATTTCCCTTCAATAACAAAGCCTTGAAACTGTTAGAAAATCTAAGTCCTAGAGAAATTTCAGGGTTCTGATTAAAAAAAAAAAGTAACGTTTTCCATGTGAAATATATATGCCATTGCAATCCTGATAAATGCCTCATAAGCGACAGATTTTGGAAGCTCAGGAAGCTGCTGAATGATATTGTCAATTATAGTGTTTTTCTTGACTAGCTGGATAAATGACCTGCATTTCAGTGCTCTGGCACAACCATTTTTCTTTTGACTTTCAAAGATAAAATGTTGGCTCCTCAATGATAAATTTCATGCAAACACAGATAAAATATTTTTAATATAAATCATATTAAATTTAAATGTAATAAAGGCAAGAAATATCAAAATCAGAGGCTTTTTCAGATATGGACAACTTTCTGAAAATTATTTTGAATTTTTTTAGGTATTTTTCACTTATTTTGGCACAAAAAAAGGTATATATAATTTGTAAAATATTTTGCTGCCATGAAGTTCTTGCATTTTTGAGCTTGCCTTTTGCCTGAAGATCTTGGTAGCAGCGAAGCTGACCCTCCCCTGACTTTGACAAGAGGTTGATGAGCTTTGCTCTTACTGCATAATAAAGCTGGCAATGATATATTCTACTTCATGTAGCAGCTGCAGGGTTTGGAGACACATGAGAATCTTGCAGCTCAGAGTAAATTCTCATTTTGGTTTTCAAGACCTGCAAGCCACAAGTGAAGCTGCTAGGACTAGGTACTGCCCTGGGTCTTCAGGGCAAGAGGGGCTAAATGAAGATATTGGATCTCTGAAAGCCTGTCAGGCTGGATGCTTTCAAGCCCCAAAGGCCACCAAGAGGCCCAAAGCAAGCTGGACGGGAAAATAAATATTCTTCAATACCCAGAACCTGGTAGCTTGAAACAGAAACAGTTCTGTGAATTATTTCTCTGTCAATAAAATATAAACAAAATAGAGATAATGAAAACTTGCCTCAATTTTTCTCCCTTTTATTAATGTTCTGAGATTCCACTGCTTATAGTGTGTAGTAATTTACTTTTGCTGCTCTTCTGTTTGTGTGTGGTCTATAAACAGACACTAAGGGACTCTTTGGAGAACTGTGTGGAATCAGTTTAATAGGTTGGATCGAAAAAGTTGATGGTTTATATTGCAAAAGTTTTTATTTTGAAGATGTCTTTTGCCAGAAAGCACAAATTGGTCCTTAGTTTGTGCTTGATAAGCAGAGAGTGATTTTTTTCTGATTATACTCTGAAGTGTGTGGCTGTTTCAAAAATCCAGCTATCTGAAAATTAAAATGATCTGAAATTAAAAACAAAGCAATTTTTTTCCTGAGATATAATATTTTTAACTATTGTTATTGCCTCACACAACTAAATGGAAATGTACTGGCTAGCAGTGAAAATTCAGGTAGTTGTACTCGTTGCTATGACTACTTCAAACTATAAAACTTTCTGTAGGTGGCACTTAAAACTCATTTCTTGCATACGCTAGATACCGATCAACAGAAATGATAACCATACAAAATAAAAGCTGAAGAGCAAAATGTCTTACTAGAGATCTATTTTTTTCATTACTACTACAAATGGCATTTATTGATTTACCTGGTTTTCTAGCTTGATTTCTGTAAAATCAAATCACAGTTAAATTGGATTTAGATATATCTCCTGAAAAAGCTGTGTTTGGTTAAATAAATAACAAAGAAAAATGACCAAGAACAGAAACCATGAACGTGAAAAAATCAGATAATATTGCAAAAACCTCATTATTTCAGGATATTCTTTTGGTTCGCAGATATGGGTTGGCTAATGCACCAACTGGTTTCTGTTCTCTTACAACAAAATTACTATTTAGTGTTGACGTATTGTAACTGGATGTATCACTAGCAATTTTTCTTTTTCCTAAAAATGTTAAATGAAAGGCAGAAGAGAAAATTAACCTTTGCATAAGAGCTTACTGTTCATTTAAATTTAATAATGTGTGCTCATTCAAGTTTCAGATTGATAAATAACCAATTAGGAATGCTACACTTTTGCTCTTTGTGCTATATGTGATTTGCAAGCTTAATAAAAGAGAAAGTAATTATATTGACTATCGGTATCAATGCATTTGTGTACTGCCAACATAAGAGAATTTAAAATCAACAGGGTTTCTTCCAGTGGTAGCACAAGCCTTTTGAAAAGCTTAGAAGTTTATAAACTTCTCGGAGAAACTCTGATGAGTAGTGATATATGATGCAAAGTCATTATATTAATTATGGAAATTATTATTACCAAAGAATCACTAAATTCTTTATTGCCATAATTGTACTCTGGTTTAGATTTGGATACCTCTGTAAGAGGAATTGTCTTGAAGAGCAGGAAGTTTCGGTTCAAGGAAGAAATGTAAGCAACATTGTCTATATAACAAGTCTGATAAGGAGTACGAAAGCTGTTTAGCAAATGTCGGGATGATGAAAGTGCTGGGTTTCTTTGGATTTACTCACCTCTATCTAAAAGTAGATTTTGCTTGTTTTTCGTGCTGTTTTCATTTCTTTCTTTTAGAATAGGAAAATGTGTGGGAAACCGTGAGAAACTGCGAGAAACCATGAGAAACTGTGGAAAACTGGGAACTGTGAAGATGAGGAGTGAGAAACTATGAAAGTTAGGAGTAACAGATTAGCAGATAGAGAAATGTAAAACACAGGCTGGACATGCTGGTCTCTGGTGGGTCCTGTTGTCCGGTAGCAGGATTGGACCCAGATAGCAACAGAGTCAAGGACCTGGCTGGAGGCAGGGGCAGGGAGCGCACGGACAGCACGTGGACAGTGCGTGCTCACGGACCTGGAGAATATATGAGGTTGGTCTGATGCTCAATAAAATGGTTTCTGGCTTCTGGCGCCTCTGCCCCTTCAATGATCCCACAGGAAGGTGTGTTGGTGTGTCCAGTTCTGGGCAATTAAATACAAAGCCTGAGAAATTACAGGCCAAGATGACTACTTTGAAACAAGATGTTGTGGTAAATTTGTTCTGTGTTACATGGTTAAATAACTTTAGTGGTGGTATTGATTTCCGTAGAAAAACATTGCGATCAGCATAGTGTGATCTGAGTAATACCTAAAATTCTGGCAATTTGGGTAGAATTTTCAGTATCACCATAAATGCTGCATCATACTCAACACATTTGTGCTATTAAACATCAGTTAAATATCAGTGTAACAAGAAATGCATATAGGGACCAACTCTGCTATCTTTATTTCCTTTATTTGTCACTTTTATTTGCCTATCTTCTGCAAAGAAGGCATCTCGCTTGGAAGGGATTAGACTTTAGTTCATCTTTCAGAAGCAAAAGTGGAAGATTCACGAGATTTTGGAGTTGGGTAAAAGTGAGATAATACTTGGGACTTTCAGCTTAGCCCAAATAATCATTCTGCTCTGCTTTTTCCTTTATTCTCTTATGTATTGCCTAATGTTGCTTAAAGGAAAGTGTTTTCTCGAAGACTTTCTCTGCAATGGCATGTTAAGGAGTCACCTTTTGCAGTATTAAAACAACTTCTTTTGTTTGTTTCTATTTTTCATTATTTGTGGGTTTTAAGGAATAGTGGGAAATAGTTGCCACAGCAACTGATATATTTTTACAAATGTATGTTTACTTTCATTAGAAGTTCAGCTTGACGGGAACATTTTTCCTTTTGATTGTTTGACTTTACAAAACCGCAACTAATTACCAAACCAATTCTCTTCTGGTGTCCTGAAGGTTAATACAAAATCCAGACAGCTAGGGAGTTTATGTAGTTATGCAAGAAAAATGTTCTCTCAGAAGGTGGAAAAAAATAACCTCCCTATTTTTTCACCTAAAAATCTTAAATTTTAAAATTATTTATGGCTGTCAGGTTCATAAAATACGCATGAGGCTTAAAGAAAAAAATTCTCCTTTTTTCTTTTCAACTGCTTTTCCAGAGAATACCCAACAGGCAAAATATTTTATTAGTGTTTCTGTTTTCTTTCAGCCCAATAGATTTGAGTTCTCTCTTTAGATGGGCATTTAGATTATATTGAACATGCTGAGCTAATCACAGGGTTTTGCTCGGGTTTTTCAGAGATTGCTTTTTTCAATGTTATAGATGCTATTTAGAATAAATCAGCCAAAATCCATCAGCATGCTTAACAGGCATATAAAGATCTTAGATGCCTCATGACTATCTGAAAACATGTAGAAAACACCCATGTGCTTGGAATCATATTCAAGATGGACTGTAGCTCCCATAGTATAGCTGTAGAGGTATACTTATTTTCACATTTATTTGTACAGGAGGTACAGTAAGATTAAAACAGAAATCAGAAGGTATATAAAAAAGAGAAGAGAAGAAAAGGCCAATTAAATTGTAGCACAAGTAAATTTTAAATCACTTTAATAATTATTAGTTTTCTTTGCTAAAAATGCAATATTCTGAAAGTTGAGATTAAGATAATTTTCACTGAAGTATTTCTTGAGATGGAGAAAAGAATAAAAAGATGTGTTTCACCATTCTGATTTTTTTTAATTAGTATTACATTAGACTTTTGCTCAAATGCTCCTCTAAAAGCAAGCAACAGTTTTCTACCTCCCGGAATTGTACAGAATTTATGGGGTTTTGTTTTATAAACAAAAGCAATAGATTTTGGGGTGGTTTTTTTTTGTTTTTTTCTTTTTCCTCTAGAAGAGCATAGAAGAACTGGACAAACTTCTTGTTCCAGCCATGATTTCTAAGGACAGGATAAGGGCAGTGAAAAGTTTAAACTATGTGAACATTACATTCAGACAAAACCACTGGTGCTTCTTCTTTCCAGGAACATGAGAAACAAGTTATTTGAATACAGCTTCGGTTTTATAATCTTACTAGTCCTTAGTAGTCTTTTACTACTAAGTGAAATAGTGACAGAAACTGCAAGGGAATGTAAGTGAATATGTTCTTCATATTCTTCATATTCTTCATATTCTTCATTAGACAATTTGAGTGTCCTAGGAACACTTGTAGTATCTTATCCTAAATGAAGATGTTTATATCTATTGCTTAAGTATTTTGCAGAATTTAAAAATAGTAGTTTATAACCTGAGAAACACCTCAGTCTCATTTAGTGGAAGGTAGTAGTAATATATGCATTTCCTTAGGCTGAGGGTAATAGTGGGAAGAAATATGATGACCAAATAGTTAAAGTAAAAATTACTTAAAACCAGTTTATGATGGAGATTGTATGGACAGTCAATAAATGCAATATAAACCTATAACTCTCCCTATCTGTGTTTAATCATTTTTGTCAGCTTTTAATAGTTTCCTTCAGACTGGTTCGGATTCTATTTTGCCTGTAAGGAGGAGGACTGTGGCCCTCTCTGCAAATCTCTCTTTGAGTTGTCCTTCTATATTAGAATCACAGTTCCTCCTCTTCCCTCTGTCTTCCTGAGAAAATGGAAATTTGCCATCCTCTTGGCTACCTGGTCAGCCACTATTTTCTTTGTCATTGCTTCCTCAAAAAAATTCCTTATTTCTTTTTGTTTTACTGCTATACTTTTCCCATAAGAATTCTATCAACTGAAGACGAAAATCAAAGTGAAAATTGTGGGTGGGTGCACATATTATCTTTACAGAGATCTGATAATATAACTTCATTTTCAATATAATTGATTTGTGTTTAATGTGTTTTTAATAGCATCTATTAGAAGGTGCCTGTTTTGAATGCTTTATGAACTATTAAAATTAATTTTAAGTCACTTATGTGAATTTAATAATTAATGATGCTTTTTCATATTCCCATTTGTAGTAAAACCCTGTGTACAAAGGCTATTTGTAAATAAATAAGCTAAATCTGATATATTTCAATATTGTCCTTTTGGCTCAACATATATTTTAAGACTTAGAAGCTCCACCCACATATGTTAAGTAATAATACAGTTATGATTCATATTAGCTTATACTATTAATATTTTATCAGGATTCTACTCCAGCTTCAGTCTGATGTAGATTGTCCGACCACTGAAATACTCAATTCTGCATTTCTTACATTGCTCTAATATCTTTAAAAAAAAGTGGAAAAAGCAAAAAAATGCTCATAATTTTACCAAAATTTTCACAAAAAAAAAAAAAAGAAAAAAAATACTTTGAGATCCCTGACCTTTTTTAAAGGACTTTTTGCTTTTTAAGGACGTTTTTCTTAAAGGGCATCTTCCTTTTTAAGTGCAAGATGGTCTCTGCTGTAGTCGCTACATTTCACTACAACCAAACCTTAACCAAAAGAAATCTGTCTAATGAAAAGGATATTTTATCATCTTAGTTTTGCCCTATTTCTACATCACTTCTAGTCACTGGGTTCTTACAAGACAGTGCTTCATCTTCCAGCTCTTTATCATTACCTTTGGCATTTTATTGCTCTTTTTAGTGCTAGCGTTTCCTTGTTTCTGTTTCTTCCTGAGGCATAGAAGTCATTCTCTTCCCTTTATTGCCCCCTGCCCTTGTGTCTTCTGCTGAGGTAGCTGTCCTGAAACACCTCTTATGGGCTATCCTCCTTTCCTCATTCAGTACCTTGACAAAAATCCCACTTGGTTACAGGAGAAGGTAGATGACAGGTTGGTAATGGGGGAATGGAAATAGAAGAATCTGGATTAAATTAATTATTATGTGTCTCCATCTCACTTGGAAAATGCATAGTAATGTTCTTAGGTTTCTTTTCCCTTACTAATCTTTCCACCTATTTTAGACTCTGAATTGCTTTGTTCTCTCCTAGAAACAAGATGTAAAATAAGCTATTATTTGCAATGCCTTCCTTGGTCTACTCCTTTTGTCACAGGAACAATAGAAGCCTAAATCAGGCCTGTGGATCTCATGTGGCCTCAGTAGCTTTGTCATCGCACAAAGGGTGACTTATTTCATTCTGGTGTTAGTGTTCCCTCTAACAATATATTTCCCAAAGTATGGTGTGCTGCCTGTTTTGATTGTTCCAGGTCATTAGATGCTGTGGAGAAGCAACAAAGAATGAAAAAGGAAGACAGTCTTCCAATATGTGGTTTCTGGAAGACAGACACTATACAATTAGTAAATGGCTTTGAGTGCCTTTACGTATTTTTAGCAAAGAAGAATGAGGAAGTGTTCCATCATCACTCTTCCTTGCATTTTGTGGCTTGACTGTGCTGGAGATAGTGTGATGCTAGAGTGCCTAGTAAGTTAAAGCGTGAGGAAAAAAGCGCGATGTTTAAGCACAACTTTTTTATTTCACATTTTTGTAAAATTTTCCCTTCCCTTGCCTTCCCTTCCCTTCCCTTCCCTTCCCTTCCCTTCCCTTCCCTTCCCTTCCCTTCCTTTTTTTTTTTAATTAGAGAATATTCTCCAAAGAGTGTTGTTTTCCATTAGCAATAAAGAAAATAAGCTTTATTTTTTTTTTGCAGATACACAGGCTTTTATTGTGACTCTAAATTTTGTTTTTATTAGTGATATAGTAAGATGTCTCAAGAGTTTTTTGGGTTTTGTTTTGCTTCTGATCTGCAATTTTGGTTCAGGCAAACAATCACTCATACAAGTATGTTTCTGAAAGGTTTAGACAGATTCTCTGTATAAAGCTGAATTGCAAGAAATATATAATTTCGTCATATTTACTTCCTAATCCTGTAACTCAAGTTCTTTACAGATGCTGTAAGGGTATCTGTAAACTGTTGATTGTACAATCTGATGGATTAATTTTCCCTCAATTCTGTGACATAATCAAAGACATCTCTTTCTGTAAATAAATGTAGATATGGAGAAACATGGCAAAAAAAAAAAGAAAGAAAAAGAAAAAGGTTAGGATCAAGGATTTTAAACTGCACTGACCCACGAATGGTCTCCAAAATATCTGTAATGCTGAGAGGACAAACTTGAGTTAACAGCCAAAGTAGGCAGCTCAGTCCACCAGTGGAGTACTGGTTATTACACAGGAGATACAGATTGTCCCTGAGTGACCATTTCACTGAGAACCCCTCAGTCCAAAGTGAAGGGTGAGGGAAATGGTTGTGCATTATTTAAAATAATGATCATATAGAAACTATAATTAGTAATGAATATAAAACATCATATTTATGACCAAGTATTTCTACTGTACAAATTCATTTGTTCCTAAGGCACCATTAAAAAACAGGGCTCTAGTTTTCCACACAGTTTTGAGTACATTTAACTTTATATTGACCAAACTTTTACCAAAAACATTTTGTGCTTAGTTTATGGGGAAATAACCAAGAAATGGAAAATCCATTATTTCCCCTATATGTACATATTAATTGACTCATCTCTAGATTTTATGCATTCTTTCTAGTTTGAATTTGTGTGACTTCATCTACCAATCTTCCAGCCTTTCTTTTTAAAGCTCCACAAATATCCAGTATTTTCTCTCATGAGATTTTTTTTTAACCCATGAGATTAATTCACTCCTGAGTTGCCTTTTTCATGAACTAAACATGCTCCCTAATATTAAGGATGAAATAAAAATGAGAAAAGGCCACACAGATTTGTTTACCCAGATTTGTACACTTTAGGGACCCATGAGTGCAGTTCACCTGAGCTTGAATATTAATATCATCTGCATTCAGTAATGAATTTTCAAACGCTTTGTTATGCTCATTTGATATATCCCACTGTTTTTTTTTTTCATTTTCAGAACAGAAACACTTTTTGCACATTCCTGTCTTCTCTGCATTGACACACATTATTTTACAATCATAATTGAATAATGCATCCAAAGGTTTTTCATGTGTGTGTGTGTATAAATATATATATATATGTGTATATATAGATGTCTCTTATTTTCCATTGCAACTGCTAATTGGATGCTACCTACCTTCACTTGTAATGTATTGTGTTTTTTTAATTTTACTTTATGCAGTTTCTACTCTCATTTTATGTCTGGACCAGGATGGACTTTTTGACAAAGTTGCCTGCTTTCTTCATTGTGGAAAAAGTAGGCTTCGAACATTTAACAAACAAAAAAGGAGGCAGGGGGAAGCAATATTTAGATTTATATACATCTATTTGCCATGTTTTTTTACTCACTTTTTTTTTTCCCAGCTCTTTTGGAGCACCAGTAATATATACTGCCAGTTGTGACTGCTTCTCTTTGCTCATATTCAACATGATCAGGTCATGATCAGCGGTCCCTGAGCAGCCACCAGGTTCCAACTCAATGAATAATTTATGTTTTTTTCTGACCTGATGAGATCCATAGCATTTCTCTGGGAATTCTGAGGGAACAAGACAGGAGCAGGAATAGGAGTTGTGTTTAATCTTGCTTGCAGAACAGAAAATGTCAAAGTCCTGGCTTGAGATAGCAGTGATTTTGGCGATTATTTCAGTTTTGTTGGCAGATGTCCTGAGTTCCTGGAGGGATCAGCACATGTGTAAGGGTGAATGGGACTCTGGATCTTTGGATGAGGAGGAGTGCAGCGAGGAGAGGTGAGCTTGGCTACACACAAGCCCCCAGCCATGTAGTAAGGCCTGAAGGGGCATGTGTGTTCAAGGGATGCCTTCACGTTCCTGCCTAGACTTCAGAGATTTTAAAAAGTTTTAAAACTACTGATACACTAAACACAGAGCATCTTGTGGCCTAAATAAAGGCACAAAATAATGCTTCTCCTAAGATCTGTCAAGTTTTCCATTGCCTGATGTAGGCCAATGCACCTGGGTTTCTTTGGAGGACTAGATTGATTGTGAGGAAGCTACAACACCAGCCTCCAAATAAAAGTCACCTCTTTCAGTAAGGTCAGTCTTGCCTTGCTCCTGTCTTTTGCTTCTCACAGTGCATTTGCTTGGAGGTGGAACAAGTTTCTGCACGGAAACAGATTGTTGTCCATGGCTGGTAGCTTCCTACCTGGGGTGCTTCGCTGCTCTCTTGACCAAACTTTTTGTGTTTACATTTATGTGAATTCATTTACATGAATGAATGATATTCTATTTACATGTTCTGTATTTCTACCATGTCATTACTGACATTCTAACTAATGAAGTTGAAGTGTAATTGTAAATGTTGTCTATTAAACTTCTACTAGTTGTTTTATGGCAGAGAAAACGGTCTTTCTGAGTTTTTGCCAAATAGCTTCACAATCTGTATCAGATTATTTCCTGCCAGAAAAAAAAGAAAGCAAATGTGGAACACAGTAACCACATTAACTTGATCAATATACCACAGAGAACTGATTGAACTTTGTAGTAAGCCTGAAGTAGCTCATATATCATAGAGATAGCTTTTAACTCAATTCTTTGTGGGCTGGTTGTATGAAACAAAGGAGAAATTCTTGCCTGTTGTTGGGAACCAACACAGATATTCTTATTAATTACACTTTTGTAAGCTATTCAGATTGAAGGTTACTTTCACAGTCTGTCCATGACTGTCCTCACATACAACCCCTCCTTTTTTGCCCCTACTTTAAGTTCTTTTAACACAAAATGATATTTTGAGAGGTTACTTTTTAAAACAAATTTATAAAGCGATCTAACAAGATATTTTACTGTTTAAGGAATATAACTTACTAGAGTCAGTGTCAGTTTTATTGTAAAATATCAAATTCAGTAGAGTGTGATGCCTATTTGTTAAGCCATCTCATCTGCAGTTGTAATATCACAGACCAAGGGGCAAACTACCTTTTGTCACTTTGTTACATAGGAAGTGAATGCTTTACTCTTGACAGAGGAGAGACTCCTGGTCATTGCATTAAATGAAAAAAAAATCCTTTTGTCTAGTTTCTTTAAAGTGTCCACATTTCAGAACAATTATAAGGACAAATTTGACTGTTATTTACCACTGGTTTTGAGTAAATGTGGTTTTGAATGAATATAATGGCTGAGCAGTCTTCTCACCCCTAGGGGTCATCCTTGCAAGCCAGATGAGGTAGAGCAGCAAGATTTGCAGCTATTATAAGAGCTACTCTGCAAAGCTCTAAAATTCACCACCTTATTTGTACCAACATGCTAATGTAGACTGCATAATAGCTTACCTGTGGACTAGTCATGATTTAAGTATTCTCAATAAGTCACAAGGGTAAGCACTGGTAGACCGTGTGTACCAAAAGGACGGTGACATTGGGTTGCCAAGATCAAAGTGTGCAAGCATGGTCTTCAGAGCACGTGAGAGTACTGTACTAGTAAGTAGGATAGCTAAATATGCCTTCATTTGCTTGCTGTGTGCATTTCGTCAAAGGAGTGGGATTCTTTCTCTGTCTTTTTTTCTGCTCTTTAGAGGTATCTCTACAACAAACTTAGGCACTGTTACATATATAGCTCAAGGACAGTTCTTTGATATGTCTTGTAAGTGTCTAGTGATGATCACCTTAGTGATCACCTTAGGTGATCTCCCAAGTTTTGACTTCCTGAGAGTACCTTGTTGGAAGAGAAGTTTCTGCATTATAAAATGAATGCAGTTTCTATATTAGATGACAAAAAAGGACATATTTTCACTTAGGGAAATATTTAGCTAAATTATGTTGTATACATGATGAGGCAGTAATTAATAGATTAAATATCAAAATGCAATAGTCAAGATTAAAAAAAGAACTTAAGCTTAATCTTTGGTGATAAGTGAATATCAAACTTTAAACAGATTCTTAAGAAAAGCATCACAGGTGGAGGATAAATTTATATTGGTTCAGGTAATTAATAGATTTGTAGGAAAGGTTGCAATCCTATCTGAAGCATCCCGAAAGAATACAACCTAATAAAATCTGTTTTCATCACACTAAAATCAGAGATGTTTGAGTCCAGTTTGGATCCAGTTGTTTACATTGTTTGCAACAAGGTCAATGTTTGGGAAATTTTGAAGGTCTAAGTAATTCGATTAGTTTGGGGGAGGTACTTTGATTTTATTGACTCAATATATTGTAGATATGTAAAATTATTTATTAGTACTGGTGAGTTTCTGGTAGACCTCAGAAGAAAGAGGAAGAAACTTCTGTGATGATAATCAGACCTGCAAGTCCATAACCATGGCTACGCTTTTCTTGTTTTTGTTCTATGGTAATAGGCATTTAAGTTTATGCACTAGGGTATTCACCAAATAGCCTGCCAAGTGAATCTCCATAGCCAGGTAGCTGGGTCAGACCTGCCCCAGGTCTGTTTGCAAGGAGGAGGCAGTGAGGCAAGAGCTCAGTTTTCAGAAACCTTGTGATGATAAATCATCTTATTATAGGTAGAGCAGTGCTCAATATTCCTGCTTTCCCTTAACACCAGCAAAGTGCAAAACCTGGGTACAAGGTGAAATGTAAATGACCTTGTGTGCTTGTGAAACAGTGATAAAATGAAATAAGCAATTACCAAGACACAGTAGGGCTCATATTTTTTATGAGCTCTAAAACTAATATGAAATGTTGTACAGGATGTTTTATTTTTAGCATGACCGTTAATGAGCACAGACTCGATGATTTCTGGTATCAGGTGAAGTTATCCCCCAATGTCTGTGGAGACCTTGTTTGAACAGGAAGGGCAGGATGGGATATGATGGCTGCTTTGGGAATATCTCTCAAATTTGTCTTCCTGTTGAAAGAAACAGCTAATACATATATTAGCTTAGTATCTATTTATGATTTTTTTGTCCTTCAAACAAATCATGGAAAACATGATTCTGCTTTATTTCATTTTTCCCCATCTTTTCATTGTTCAAATTATAATAAGTCAAAATCCTGAAAAATTCACAGCCCAAACATAGAGTGAATCCTCAAAGAGATCACCTGAATTCAATGTAAATTTTGATATCAATTCCAATAAAATAGTTATCATTTGTTCTTCATTAGACTTTAAGACATGTTGTGATTTTTCTCCATATTAGAGCATTTTAAAAATTATTAAAAATATTTTTAATATTTCAAAGTATTTTTCTTTTGCTGTTATTGGCAAGTCACCATGTATCCAAGATGAAAATGTGGGACAAGCTTCCATTGCTTTCCCTTACAAAGCAACAGACATTGAAAAGAATACGCCATACTATACCAGTAAGAAATTTACTTTAAACTGCACTCCCTAGCTATTTACTTAACAAATCATTATTTAAGAGACCAAGGGAATTAATGACAGAAATTGAAAGCCTACAGTTTCATATTGTTACAGTACCAAAAGAAGAGATACAGTTGAGACTTATTTGGCTTTATAAGAGCAGTATCATGAACTCTCTAAAAAGTATAGGAAGCTTTTAAACTAATTTTTTTAGAAAAGTTACCCGGTCTTGAGGGAAAAAAATATCTGAAAAGGAGTCTAGCTGTTATGAGACTTCAGTAAATAGACAATTTACTGTCTCCCTTGAAACTTCCATTTTCCTTGCAATATGTTTTGTTTTGCGTTCTAACTGTGATACACAAAGTTCCTTAAATAACATTATAATCTTTCTATTCTGCTTGATAAAAAAAGCCTTCCCTCTATTTCATCTAACTCTCGTTAAAGACTGAATCCGTAGAACTATGTCTTTTTTTTTCCCTCTATAGATTACGATCCTGGGGCAATTTTTGAAGAGTGACACATTTATCAGATAATACATAAAAAAAAGAAAAGTGAGTGTACAGAGTTAGTTGATACTGATCTCTCTGAGCAGCATATAAACATCTTAGCCCTGGCATCACAAATAACTAGTTATGCTTCGAATGCCGTTACTTGTGAAGGGAGCTGATCCATCTGTGTTGGGAAATTTCACTGCAGACACTAGCTTGTGGAAATGCTATTTTATTTCTTGTAAGGCTGAGCTCAGGCACAGGGACCCAGGAGTGGCAGCCTTCCAGTGCTCATATCATGCTTTGTCCCGGACAGGTCCTAGGTGGTCCTAGGATTTCACGGTGCTTCCAAAGCCGTTTGGGAACCACGTGTGGCGCCCACAGCAGGCAGTTAGCTTGCTCCTGTGGCGTGTTTTATAGGCACATACATACACGCACACAAAGTCCCCTGAAGCCAATCAGCAGGAATTCAGAGACTGCATTTTGATGGTTGACCAGGCACACAGCAGCAGCAGGATAACAGACGCTCTCCGCTGGCCCACCACGTACGCCACCAGATTCAATGTAATGGACCATTCATTTTCCAATTTACCGAGTGATGCTTTGGGAAAAGTATGTACAAGCAGACTTGTTTTTTATCTGGAAACCCACTACTTTTGAAAGTTGTCTCGGCTTCTCTGAACTTTCCAGTTTCAGGCTTAAAATGTAATAATAGACTCCATTTATTTTTACTGGCAAGTCTATTCATTCTTGATTTTTGCTGAACTGCTGCTCTGACTAGTATATTGACACTCATCTCCAACATAATCACCTGAAGTTGAAAGAGTTATTGCATTTTTCTGAAAAAAAATGTGATTTTTCTGTCTTATTATTTAGCTAACACTTTTATGACGCAAATGTTTATTTCTGACTGATTCCTATGCAAAATAATTCCCAGAATTAGAATGAATGCAGCCAAAACCACTTGTATTTACAGCATAAATTAAAACTTTTATTTTTCCTATAAGAACTGTTTAAAATTTCTTTCACACTCAATTGAACGAACAATGGAGCAATTTCCTTTGGTAATAGTCTTAATTAATCAGAGAAAGTATGTCTGCCAATACGTCAGCCTGAGTAAGTTTTGGAGAGTTTAGTCTATTTTGTAGGGAGTATTGGAAACTGATGCGATGATTGGCCTTGGTTTTCATCAGCGCTGTTTGTGCACACAGAGGGAGATTTTTGAAAGTCAGGTTATTAAAGGTCTCTCTCTGAAGGTGCTGTTTTTGTTTTGCTTTAGTAAACACAAAGATTTTATTTCAGCTAAGGATTTGATCAGGAGCAATGTTCACAATTTAATAATGGAAAGGAGCTGAAGTTGCTTCCTAATGGAGGAACGGGATCACCCTACCTAAGCTCAATTCACTGTTCAACATATTTATAAATTATATGGAAGAGTGATGAATAGCGAAATAAAGTTTGAAGATGATACCAAATCAATCACAACGGGAAGATCTAAAGCTGACTCGAAAGAGTTGCAAAAAGATCTTTTGATATTTTATGACTGAGAGAGAAATGTCAGATGTAAGTCAGTGTCAGGAAATTCAAAGTAATGAATCCAGTGGGAGGGAAAAAGCTGAACTGTACATAAGCAGTAATTTGCTGTAAATGAGGTATTGCCTCTCAGGGAAAAAAAGATCCAAGAGCCATTGTGAATAACTATTCAAGAACATCAGCTTAATGCCTAAGCAACTGAAAAAGTGAATTATTAAGGGGAAATAGTAATGAACAGACAACATGATTAAGCTGCCATGTGTATTGCCTTGCTTAGCTCACTCATCTTTAAAAATACCAAACTAAGAAAACATGGATGTGGGAACAGATGATCAGAGCGGTGGAACTGTGAAATCTAAGCAAACTGGGATTTTTGTCTTGGGATTAACCATTATAAGAGGTCTTTGTAGATCCACGAATACAAATAAATTCACATATTCTCAAAAATGCAAAAATTGGATCACTTAATGAACTTCCTGGAGAGATATGTTAAAACAATCCAAATCAACTACTTTCTATGCAGCACATAGGTAAAACGTGAAACTTTCTATGCAGCACATAGGTAAAATGTGAAACTTTCTTGCTAAACCACAGTGTTAAAAGGTCTTAGGAAGGATTAGGGAGGTTTGTAGAAGACAGAAATCGCTGAAAATTATCTCGGTGCTTTGGAGAAGGTCCAGAAAGGCCCCAAACCATCAGATGGCTGAAAACATGAGCAGAGTCACTCTGTACATTGCCAGTTTATTCTTCACTTCTGTTCCTGGCTGCAGTTGGGCACTGGGATGATGAATCCAAAATTTAACCATCTGTGGAAAAAGATCAGTCCCCATGAGGTTTAGCTTGAAGGCTTGACCCTTCTTTACCTGGAACCTGGATCCTTCTTTTACCTGGAGAAAAGACTGTCTTGGAGAAGTTGACCAAATAAAAGAAGTAGATTTACGTAAAAATTTATCTTAGACCATTATAATCATAGCAACTTTGCTAAATTTAGTTACTAATTTCTTCAACATATTTGTATATAATTTAGGGTTATGTAATGTAGTTAGTATGACTGCATATACATTTCCCATTAAACAAATGTTAAATTGTCTTAGCATATTCAAGCAAGTACTAGTATTAAAAGCATGAAAGCAGGTTTGTCTTCTACTGCTAGTAAGAACCCTAAACATGATGCTAATCTTATCTGTAGAGTTAAGGAAAAAGATTGATCTTGTACAATGAGCCTTGAGGGAAAGATACTCACTGCTAAAAATATCAAGGGACTACAGGGCTATTTAGTTACATCTGTGGTGTGTGAGAGATATATTAAGTATGCATATTTCAAAATTCAGATTTATTCCCAGCGATGAAGTTTATTTTAACATGCCCCATCTTTAGGCATCTGGGCTATCTTCTTGTCAAAATACAGTAAATCTGTGGATTTAAACTAAGCCCCTACATTTCAGAATATAGTGCTAGAATTTTCATAGGATTATAGCTCAACATTTAATTATAAACATCTATGAAACTTCTGTTAGAGCCATACTATTTTCTTTCTTACAAGACATTTTAGTAATTTAGCCTATTCATTTAACTGCATTGACTCTTTAATTACATTTTTTCTGTATTTTAGCATTCAATTTTTGAAAATGTCAGAAACTAATGTGCTTACAAAGTAAACAAAATTATAATCCTAAATTGTGCATGGTTGTATCAGTTACAGATATAAATCAGGTGTGTACAACCACAGTAACTAGTGGTTGGTTATGAATACACTTAAATACTTATTAATAAAAAGTTGCTAAGCAGCTAGCAGACATGTAGTTGTGTATAAACTTAAACATAGGAACAGCTGTGCATGACTTTCAGTGAAACTGGACTTAGTAAGTCATCTTGGTTATTTGTTTTCTTTAACCACACCTTTAAAATGAGGAGAATACACTCTTTAATCGTATTTGTAGCTTTGTAATTGGAAAATGCTAATAACAGTGGCTGACCATTCCACTAGTAATAGAATCTGAGAAAAATATCTAGGTAGATTTATTTTCAACCATAATAGAAGTGATTTAAAAATACTTTCTATACTTTCTCCTGGAGGCAAATGAGAAAGGTCCTCAGTATCTTTTTAATGATAAGAAATTAAAAGTTAAACTGTATACTGTGTTGTTTCCCATTTGCCAACCTCTTGAAGTAAATTTTCTTTCAGAATTCTAGAGATGCTGTAGGTTAATCTTAAATAAACAAACAGTAAGAGTTAAGGTGAATAACAGTAGCTACTGTGATGCTTAATTAAAATATACTGTAACTGGATACCAACATAATGTTATGTAGTCAAGATACCTGGTAGGGTAGGGTACTAAATCCAGCATATTAGCTTTGAGAGCCTGTAGTTGTGTTTTGGAGAGCTAGTTCTGTGGGAATTAATGTTATTAACCAAGTTACCAAATTAAATCTGCTTTTTCGTCTTTCATGCTCCTCTTTTTCTTTATCCCCTCCTCCCTACCCCGGTTTTGATTCTGTTGCTACTGTTTCTAAAGTGAATTCCATTGGTTTAGGTGAGGGAAGCTCTCCTTTGAAAACTAGAACAACAGAGCTTTACCAGGGTTTTTTGCCAGACTTGGGGTTTAGTTAGTGGTTTTGGACTCATATCTTGTCTACTGTGTCAGGCTATGGAAACTCATTGGTAATTAACTGCTTGAAGACGACAATTCAGTCAAGAACGTTGGGAAATGAACTAGTAAAGCTGGCTTTGTGGTTTTGTTTTGTGCCCTAGCATTCCTGAATGATCACCAAGCTCCTTACCTGCCTGTTGTTTTCCCTGGAAAGAGCTAAATATCCAAGCACAGCTCTGCTTTATAATTGCAGTAATGATTATGAGCCTCTGCATTTGTGGAATAATAATACCCTGAAGGAAGTTCAAAGTTTCATCTCCATTACTGAAAAAGTGTTAGTCTTGATCCATTGAACTCGCATGCCGGCATACAAAGTAAAGCATCCTTAATCTAGGAGGGATTTAGCCACATTATTACAAAACCTCACCTTCTTCCTAAGTTAACTCTTTACAAGTAGCGCTGCCTTTGAATAAACAAAGGAATCAAAAGAAAAAATCTGAGCATTTGTCAATGTTAAAGAGAAAAATATTAGAATAACTGCATAAAGGCATAAAAGGGATACAGCAGTGATTAACCCTTTGGGAGCTCACATAAGAGCTCAGACCTTATGTTTGCTTCTGATTTGTCAAATCTATGTGCTGTAGAATATATGTGTATATATATATATATATTCTACATAAATATATAATGTATAAAATGATATGCAGGAAGAGCAAATAATTATGATAGATTTTCCTGTGAATGTGGACAGTGCTCTCCATTATCATCTGTGTTTTCAAGGCAAGAGTCCATGTTTCTTCTCAGAAGAAGCGTTCTCCCTGAACAGAAGTATTTTCTATTCAAGTTTTTGATCTGTTTTCAGCCATTTTAATTCATAGCTTCATTACTTGCTTAGCTGTTGCGATGCCCATTGTTCGTCTTCGTGGCTATAGGTTTCTATTGCTCTTTAATATAATTTGTTAAGAAATAGAAACTCTCTGCAAACTCATAAGAATAAGAAATATTTTTGCAATATGTTAGCTATTTAAAAGACATTAGGACTAAATCAGTTGTTTTGGCTGTAGGCGGTAGGAGACAGATATCTTCTCATATTGGCCTAAAATAAGTGCCTGAGAGAGACTGAATGCCATATAGGGGGCCACTCTTATTGACTGTGGGCTTTGTTTTGTTAATTATTGCATTCCTTGTGAATCCACATAGTTAAAAAAAAAATCTACACTCACGATTGGCTGCCCAAAGTTATGGTCATGACCAAAAAGACATATTTAATATAAGTGCCCAAAAACTAGGGGAAAAAAATCAAAGAATAGGAAAATGCTTTCTCTAACAATAATCACTCCCTGATGCTTGATCAGTTATTCCTAACTTTCAGTATCATCATCACAACCTGTTTGCATCGTGTTTCTTAGGGTTTCCATGATAACAACATTTATATGCATTTTTTGTTACTTCAGCTTCTGTTTGATGGAAATTGCTATTTCCCATTTTAAGAGCTGCAATGCAGGTAACTATTTTCTGTTATCTGCTGTAGCCACCCCGGTGGGAGCTGGAGATTATTTCCCTGTTTTGAGGAGAGTGGAAAGAAAGCTCTTATTTATTTATTTTTCATATTCTTTCAATATTTTTTGTATTCTTTTATTGCTTGAAGCTCAGTGGGTCCTGAGTGTGGTGTTACACCAATACATTAGAGCACTGTCTTCATTTATAGATGAATGAAAATGCTTCAGTGTCTTTTTCTTCATGGCAGGTTCCAGGCTTGCACACATGTAGCCTTATCTTTTGGATATCAAGTCCATTTTATAGTATTAACCAGATTCCTTCCTCTAAAACCAAGAGAGGAATCTGGAGTAAGATTCATACTTGCCAAAGTATGTGAAGCACTGTATGCTTCCCCGCTGGGAAACTTACTTTTCAAAGAGTAAGACTGGGATAATAATGAGCACATAATGCCTGGTACTTATTATGATCTAATTTCTGCGAAAGGGCAGAAGATGGGCCCTTTTATAGAAAGTGTGCTAAATGAATGCTGACCTGAACTTGTTATACAAAAATTACAGCTAGGTAGGGTTAGACTGAATCACACCCAAGCACTTTAGAAAATGTTTTATTTACATTTTTATTGACATCAGCTAATTACCCTGTATACTACTTGATAAGATGGTTTCCAGCAGGGTTATTTTTCAGAGCCTCAAATACAAGCAATCCAAGTAAGTATGTCCAGATGAGCCAGAATTCTGGTTTTTAATTGAAAGTAAAAGTCAGGTTGGGGTGAAATGCAGAATTAGAAATCAAGATTCAATCCAAGCTGTTCTAGTCCTTTGTTTTCTTTCATTACAAAGCACAAAAACACATTCTTCAAATCCTTATACCAAAAGTAAAAAGTTATTACTGTTCATTAGTATGTAAGCAGTGTAATGTCAGTTATCTTTTCTAATCAATGCACTTGTTTCAGATGAATATCTAAAGTCCTGATTTTCACAGCTGAAATGTGGCAGGAGTATTGATAGTGCCTTGTCTGTCTGTCTTGCTTTGATTGCAGGGGACTTTGTGGCAGGTAGACATATAAGGCAGAAAACAGAGTTTTAAATGCTGTACTTACTGGAACATTGCAGTTTATTTTGTTCCTTATGTTAGGTAAATGACCTGCTGAGGAACACAGATGGGCTGCATCCTCTGGGACTTATATGGTTACAATGTGGCTGGTTTTTGTCATTTACCTTGTTATGTTTTGACTTTTAAAACAAAAGAATGAAATTATTCATTTAATCAGTAATCATAAATTACAGCCTTTTATAATTTTGGACCCCTATGTTTTCCAGAGGAAATGAAAACAACTTGAGAAGGTTCATGTCCCAATCTTTACAGCTTTTATGATCTGTTTTTAAGATATTTTTCTTGGTCCCATAAATCTGTGGAAAAACAAGTAGTCTGATGATTAGGCTGTACAGTGGCCTTTCTTCAGCACTATATGAAAGCCTTCTCTCTTCTACTTGCTCACATATCCTCAAGCTTGGGTTTCAATCCAATTTGATGAATCGTTCTGAGGTCTTCCTTTTCAATTCAAGACGTTCTCTCACAAATTGCTATGGATTTTGATTCTTACGGTGTTTGGGTCTGTGTTTGAATAACATTATATGTATCGTATAGTTCTTACTGGAGAAAAACTCTCAGTGGACTTGTTAGGACCTTAAACAGGTATGTCAAAACTGGAACCACAAAAACAGAAATCAACGGATAGGAGCAGGAGAGGAGAGCAGACTTGGAAGTCAAAGGAGAAACAATGAAAAGACAAAAATAAATCAGGCTATCAGGGGAGAAGAGGTGTGAGGTGATAGCACAGAAAAGCAAGAGTTAATCATTCAGGAAGAAAAAAGTAGAAAGTCTTAACTATATTAGTAAAAAGGGTATATTCTGCCCAGTTACAGACCCTACTGCCAAGAGAAGAGTTAATTTCTCAGAGCTTGCTTTTTTCATTTCTTTGTTTATCAATATGAAAGATAACTCTGGACCTAATGACAATGTTCCCTCTGTGCTGTAGCGTGTTCATATTTGAAAGATACTATCTGCCTTTTTATGTCATCGGGAGTCAGAAGAGCTGTTGAGATTTGCTTGTCCTTCATGTTTGTCCTTCATCCCCTTTGTGCTGCTGTGCCAGGCAAAAGAACGTGCAAGTTAATGATGGCTCATTAGTGTAAGCACAGTTTCTGTCTGTCTTCTCTCTCTCCTTTTGGTTACTCTATCACTCACAAGCAGCTGTCTGCAAAAAAAAGGGCAAAAATGTGGTCTCCTATTTAGATCTCTCATTGATAATGTAATCTTTTTTTTTTTTTCTATTGTAAAGAAAAACATGCTGTACAATTGCTACGGAAAGCTTTGTCCTCTTTTGTAAATTTAATAGCTAGATTGTAGATAAGTGAAACTTCTAGTTTTAAGCTGCATTAAATTAAGCAGTAGGAAAAAAGGTTTTGCAACTTCGTTCTACAGAATCAGATGGAAACCCCAATAATTTATTGCTCTGTTTTGGCTTCTTGTTTTCTCATCTTATCTTCAGATTAGGTAAATACATCATTATGATACTTACTTTAAGTAAATTTTCAACACTACCAAATATATATATCATATAATACAATACCAGGTCTTCCAAAATAAATATCTTCCTGAATCACAGCTATGTAAAAATAAGTTAGAAGGTTAGTCAGGAGAATAATCATATGTGCATTGACATTGCAGGTTCTATAGATTGAGAGAAGCTTTTGAAGAAAGTCTGTGACTCCAGGTTTGCTATCTTTTCTCTTTACAGCAGGTTGGATAGCAGTCAGTGGTGTTACCTGTGACAATTCTTATTATACCTGACTACACAGCGCTGGAAAATAACTGGAATACATGGTATTGCTTATAAATACCAATGCTGAAATGTTAATGAAGGGGATGTGCTGTGTGTCCAGGCTGCGGTTTGCCACTTAGTGGTGCATTAATATCTACTCAACCATTTAAAATGTTTCTTTTCTTTTCATTAGATTTAGATTACTTCCTAATTTATTTTTGCTTAATCGTGGAAATCTCATGATTGAAGTGGCAGCAAATGCTGTTCAGGAGATTACTGTCTGACTCGTGGCGCTGTTGAGGTTAAGGCTCACACATCAGTTGGCAGAGCATTTACATCCTGGTGATTACAGTAATGAAGTGCATTCAAAGCCCCAGAGTAATTCTTTTGTGTGAAAATGGGACTCAGATTTTTCAAATCCTCTGTAGATGCCAAAGCAGGGTCAGCTAAAGAAAAGTTATGCCCGTGTCATAACTCACCTTGAATCACAATGCTCTGAATAATATTGGCTTTCCCTATTTTAGTAAACTACAGTATGTGCAGTTGAAAATACAGCCCAAAGCGTTCAAGTGCACCAAGAGGCACACCAGAAACTCTGATAAGAATTAGGAGCTCTAAGCTTATAACAGAAGAAAATCTGGACCATATGGTATAAATGACAATGACATGCCTCTTGAGGGCATTCGGAGGGCAGCAAAATGCCCATATGTTTCCGTGCTTTAACCACAGAGCGGGGCCTGGGAACCTCCAAGGACCTTGCAGGCCAGCAAGAAGTTCTGTTTGCTTCCTATAGAGCAAAGAAATCTGTCTTCTCTTTTGAGGTGAAGGAAATAGGAATTACACTGTCCTTTTCAGAAAAACAAGCCTATTTCATGTGCAACTAATACTGTTTTTCTTGGACAATGAACCATATATCTATTTAGCAGAGGTTACCAGTCTGTTTCCTGGAGGGTTTGATACTTATAGTTTAATTTTATTGCTTTCATCCTTGCTTTTTGTTTGATTGTTTTATTGTAAAATGTGGCCTCCTTGATAAGAACCATTAGCTGAATTACTTGTTCTTTTGCAGGCCAGTTCAAGATCAGGAGATTATCCTAAGAAAGCCTTAAATCAACCTCTTTAATATATCAGTCCATACATTTGTTCGCTGACTCTTCATGACCTTTTGCAGTCATCTAAGGAACTCATTGCATATAGGCCATGCTCTTCACTTTAGTGAAGGTATAGAACTCTATTATTAGAAAATCTTGTACTTCAAGATACTTTGAGACATACTTTGAATCATACTTTGTTTAACTTATAAAATATGCTTATGACTTTTATTTTTTTATAATGAACCTATAAATAATTTGTACTGTGTCTTATGAAATGTCATATCAAATCTTTGTCAAAAAGGGCTCTTACCAATCACTTGTCACAAATGACTAATCTCAGGTTGATTTATTACAAGAAACCCTCTCTATTTACAAAAAGTAGGAGGAACTTGATTAGGTTCAGATTGCTACCTGTTTTAAGCCTGCAGTTTACTTTTGCAGACTACTGAAATGAGTCCATGACATTAAGAGCAAAATTATTTATGGCACTAATAGGATGTAATAGGATATATCACTGAAAATAGCTAAATGATTGCGTTTGCTCTAATAGGTATTTTTCTGTGTCATAAAATAAAGTGTTTTCCACTCTGACTTTAAAAATCACAGATATTATCATCTTGCCATTTAAATAATTCTATAATATGTTAGTAGGAAGAAATAATGCTAGCTAATGTCTGAATGGTTGCAGTACTGGCAGACTGTTTTTGAAGCTCTTTTACTTGATTGCCTTATATTCAGCTTGAAACATACCATCTCTGTTTTTCTCATCTATCACATATCTGTAACACAATTTGTCTAACACAGAAAGAAATGGTGCAGTATTTAATTGATGTTTTGGGCACTCCTGGCCCTTTCAGTAAAAAACAATATATTCAAACTCAATAGCCAACATATATGTATGGTTCATTTTGTGTTGCATGCAGTGATTCTGAATAGGCGGATTAACTTTAGGTGACCAATTTATGAAAAAAAAAGGTACAGTGTACCCATGATTGGCACAGGCAGCAAATGCTGCTAGGGTAGGGTCCACAGGATAGCAAAATCTGAATTTCTAAATCATTCTTTTTAGTTCCACTAGTATGGCAAGTTCATTTTACCATTGAGCTAATTTTCACTTCACTCCATCCCAACCAGTATAATATTCATCTATTAGCCTTCCATCTACAGAGCAGTAATTCAAGAGTAATATAGAAGTAATTCACTCTTTTTCCTGTTGTTTTAGTGGTCTGTGTGTGTATGTGTGTGTGTGTGTGTGAAAAGTCATTGATCTTTAGTGTAGCCTCTTCGTCGGCACATTTATTAAAATTCAGGCTGGATGCTTTCAAAAAGGCTAAGTCAGTTACCTAGGCAACAACAAACAAATACACCTTTAGAGAAAGTGAGACCAAACAGATTTTATTTCTAGGTAGCAAAAATGGACATGCAACATTTGGATGGTAAATAAGTTGGTTGTAGCAGAACTGACCACCTTTAATGGTGGTGCAGAAAGTTGTGGTGCAGATGTACGCAGAAGAATAAAGGCAGGCATATACTGTCTGCTTTCTCTTGTGAATATAATTTCAAGTTAATCGGGAGTTGTTCAGTGTTCTGTTCATAAAAGAAGTAAATGTGAGACCAGATATATTGTTATTTTCTCTTCTTCTTTAAGTGAGAGCAGAAAAAAAAGTTTGGGATGTTCAGACATTCTGAATAAGGGATGTGTAAATGCAGCAGATAGAAACACTGACTGATTTCTGCTAGGCACCATGAATCTATACAATATTAGTTTTTCATGGATTTATCCCCTTTGACCAATACCTTGCAATGAAAAGGTCAGGGCTCTGAGGTAATTTTCTTCCACCCACGATTAGCTTGTTTCTAGCAGTGAAAATATCAAAGGTCAATACTTTGTCAAGTAAGTTTTTATTTATTTGAGTGACTTGTTTAAATAGATGCCTTTCATTTGCAGGTTTTTCAGTAAGTTAGCTCAAAGTTTCCACTGAACACGACTGTTTTGTCTTCTCTTTCTTTCTGCTTCTGCTGCTGTATCACCTTGTGAAGCATTTTGGGATTGAAGGTGAACATAAAATACTCTAAAGGACAAAGTTATATTAGAATTACATGTCGAAAGAAGGAACAAAGTATTTTGCCTTGCTGATGGCCTTGCAGGAGGTCTTCTTTTTCCTTTTATGTTCAGAGCATGCTTTCATTTGCAGGCTGTAAACACTGCACAGAAGCTCTTCTCTCTGTCATACGAAAGCTTTCCTGGAATCCCTGAAACCACGTGGTATTCGTCTGGTGCCACTTTCACTGAAAGGCTGCTGAATTTCAGCACACTTGGGTGAACTTTTGATCAAAAAGTGAATAGCAAATTTTGGTCAGGTTGCTCCAGTTTTAAATTAATGACAGAGCACAGAGGACAAGCTGCATAGGCTTCCCCATGAGCAAGTAGTGCAATATATGCACAATGATTGCAAGGAGGTCATGATCCTACTCAATTCTTGAAAGACTTTTTTCAAAAAGAAAACCCTTTCTTTTTACCATATACTGCAAAGGAAGAGAATTGGCCACTGACTTTGGAATGAGCAATAGAAACTGTGGTACAGACTGGGCAGCTTGCAAGGATCTATCAGGTTGGGGCAATTTGTTGCATGATACATACTCTTCTCTGAAGGCCACATCTGACCTATGAGCTGACACAGAACTCGGAGCAAGGTTTCTTTCTGGATCATGTGCAACATGGGTATGAGACAGGTAATAGCTATATTCTGAGCAAAAGGCTTTGTGCTTGTGCTTAGTGAATGTGGGAGATTCTGTGCTTTCTTTTTGGATAAGCGTCAAAGACACTGTGGTCTTGAACTGGATATCTCATGGCATGAGCTCCCCTTTGAGGTTTCCCATGCTTCTTGGCTTTTGCTGAGTTGCAAATACCATGAGTACGGCCTCTCTCAGAGTTTCTTTAATATTTCAGTATTTCAACTTCTAGTCTTGGCCCAAAGCTATAAGTACTGAGAGGTACATAAAAATTTAATACACTAGTCTCATCATGGACAACTTTTTTGAACTTCTAGAAAATTCTAGATGAATTTATTGCCAAGTTTTGGAGAGCATTTTGGGGAATAGTCTCTTTTTCTTATAGTGTTAAAGTGCCTAAAGTGTCTAATCTGGGCAAAAGACCTTTTCTTGTCTCTTTGCTGATCAATGACTATAGCTCCAGATCTGGCAAATATGAGAGTTTCTTTCTGTTGAATTAAAACTTGTTTCATGATCATTTACATTTATAAGAGAAATAAATTTACTGTTGCATCACATTCAACTATTTTCTTTAAAAATTTCCTTTGGAAAGTTTTTAAGTAAAAATGTTTCTGCTGAAGGAGGACAATTTTCTATTTTGTGTGGATTCTTTGAACTTGCTTCTCTGAGGCTTTACATTATAATTGTGGAAATGTTCAGTTATGTTTGATTACTATTGTGCTGATTTAACATACTTTTCTGCATCTACTTCTTTTACCTCCTTATTTGTTCTCCATTCATCATTGTTGTTATTTTAGGATTTATCTACAGGCTTTTTACATATGCTGCTATTCCTATCCTAATTGATCCCGTTAATGTCATCATCATGAATCACCAAGACAATCATATACAAAACATCCTGCTGGGTTTTCATAACTTCCCGGCGTTGGAAAAGTGTTGTGTTTTTCTTTAGTTACCAGCTATTCTTTATTTGAGTAGAAGATTGCAGGGAGAATTTTCTATCACTTTTCCCTTCCAACATCCATTCCTGTTCTTACCTGAGTGTTGGAAATTTTATAAAGGTATCATCTATTTTGTGGCTACATTAGAACGAACATTTTAGTCAAATTGCATAGTTGGAACCAAGGGTGTCATTTTGGAATGTGAGGAGTTACTGTCCATTCATAGCATTCAAGTGTTTTATTTTCTTTGACTGTTAAATGATTGTCTAACTTATTTTAGAAAATAAGTTTTAGACTTCTTCCTTTTCACTT
>JAUBNY010000645.1:3020902-3041060 GCA_032275445.1 Crypturellus soui | reverse complement strand
CATCTGCCCTGTGAGGAGAGGCTGAGGGAGCTGGGCCTGTTCAGCCTGGGGAAGAGAAGGCTGAGAGGGGATCTGATCAGTGTCTATAAGTACCTCAAGGGAGGCAATGAGGAGGATGGGGCCGGCCTCTTTTCAGTGGTGGTCACTGACAGAACAAGAGGAAATGACCACAAACTGAAGCACCAAAAGTTCCACAGGAACCTAAGGAAAATTTTCCTGACAGTGAGGGTGCCAGAGCCCTGGAACAGGCTACCCAGAGAGGTTGTGGAGTCTCCTTCTCTGGAGATCTTCAAGACCCGCTTGGTGCTCTAGGTGGGATTGGACTAGATGACCTCTAGAGGTCCCTTCCAACCTTAAGGATTCTATGATTCTATGATTCCGATTAGGACTATGCTTTGAGGCTGGAGAGGGGTAGCTACAGAAGCAAGGTTGATGGGACAGTCACTACATTATGATTTTATTCTCATGGTCTTGAAGCTTTGGAGAAGAAAAAGGCAGCTGGCTACAGGCAAAAGACTCTACCTTAGATAAACACAAGAGGAATAAAAGACATCTGGCAAGTGTATTACCATCCTCCGATTCATTGGCATGGCCATGTGGAGTTCAGAGGGACTGGTAAGTTCGTAAATCGGTAGCTAAGTAGCTGAAGGAATATTTCCTCGAAACTGTTTGATTATGAGGCTCTGGGAGTAAAATGATTAAACTCTGTTATGATTTAAAGTATTTTGTTATTTTCTGTGAATACATGGTAGACTCAGGAGAGTGGACTGAGAAAGTCTATGTGATCTTCGTGTTGAAAAAATGGCTGTGTAAAAGGATAGCTTTGCATAACTTTTTATAAAATTGTACCAAAACCTATAAAAATAGCTAGGTGGCAACTGGAAATTATTTTCTAGGATAATACTTTTAGCCTTTTAAACTCTTCCCAGCTTTGTTTTTGGGTGCATGAATTTTTATTCAGTCCACTAGCGTAATTTAATAAACAAGTAACTGTAACAAAATTTCAAATTAAAGCAAATTTATCTGTGCAAATCTGTATCGCATATATCAAAATATTCTTGCACATTCTAGTCAAAGGCATTCTAGTCAAAGATTAGAGTTCTGCATATGCTCCCTAGTTTCAGATGTTTGCTGTTTTCTCAAATGTGAGCTAAACACGCTGTTGTCAATAAATAGAATTCTCCTGTACACATATGAAATGCCAAATATATTGTATTGCTAAATATATGTATATATTTATATATACATACGTGTGAAAAATTTCTGAGACAAAAATGTGGGCCATATTTCCATAAGTTCTGGCTCAGAGAATTGTTACCTGCCCTGGTAACAACTGTTCCCCTTATATTCTCTCTGACTGGCATTTTGAATAAACTAGGCTGTTTGGTTCTGCCCTCCAAAGGGCTTTATGGAAGACTGAGCTGAAAACTATCACTATGGAAGACTGAGTTCTGAAACTATCAGAAGTGGTACCTGATTAACAACGCGTTAACAAGGGGACAAATATCATCATGCTTTTCTCTTTGATCTTCATTATGCTCTCATGTTGATCTTGGCAAGTGATGCCATAGAAGTCTTGGTTGCTGCTTTTTATATAGAATGTTGCTATCTATTGAGATTCCAATAGATAATCATCACAAAAAGTAAATATTCTAAACTCATATGGATGTTTCTGGTGTTTTCCTTACAGTTATCTATATGGCATAGGGCAGGAGGAGCAGGGGTATCGGAGAGTTCCTGCAGGTGTTTCTTGAGAGCTGCTTCTGAGAATGATTCAGACACACTTCACAGAATGTGTCTATAACAATAATTTTCTCTAATGAATCATGAAATTCATGATTCCATGAATCCTTGAAAAAAAAAAGTGTTGTTAGAAAGCAAGGGAATCCTCTAGGGAATCTTTTTTCCATTACTTCCACTTTTTTTCTGTGATTTCCATTGCTATGGGACAATCCACTAGGCAAACAAAATTTGTTTGGCCATTTACATTTTTAGTTATACTTTGTCACACAGACTGGTAAAAGAGATGGAGAGATCAACAAGTAGGAAAAATTAAGTTCTTGAAATGTTGAGCATTGAATCTTTCATTCAGTGAAATTAAACTATGTGTGAGCTTGGGGTGGAGAGTTTGTAAACAAGTAATTCTGTCTGAGCTCTTGGACCTGAGGCTTTTTGAGATAGACATGGCAGGAGGATTCACAAAAGGAGTACTCTGAAAATTACCTTAAAAACAACCCTTAAGGAGTTTTCAGTTAGTTGTCAAAGTAGGGAAGGGAGTGTAAGAAACAAACGTGTCACATGAATGTGTTCTCCTGAAGCCTTCACACACATAGTCCTATATGATTTCTTGGAGACTGGGTAGCTGATTTATTTCACTTAAAGAAACTTGTGATTTTACTGATTTCATTTAAAAAGCAGTCAAGCAAACTTGATTTTAAGTGTTTTTATCTGTAGAAATCCTGAGATAATCTGAATAATCCTCTGGTGATTATTTTTACTTGAATGGTATCTTCTCACTAAGGAAGCAAGCATTTACAGGTTGGAATGGAGGATCTTGGATCATTGGAATGGAATTGGGGTATAAAAGGATAAAATAATATTTCTATCCAAGTGTCACTTGGTCACGTTCAAACATTCTGATTATAAACAAGTAATTGAGTAAATTACAATTGCTACTTCAAGGTCTAATACTGTAAGTTCAGTCAGCATTAACAGCTAGAGTTGACAGAGTTATAGGACCTAATAAAAAATCAGTAGCTTCTATTATTTTTAGCATATTTAACTGGAACTACACACTAGATTGCTTGTCTGTCAACATCTAATGATGCCTACAACACTGAATAACTCAAGATCCTAACATTTTCCAGAGGTGCTTAACTTCCATCTCAACTGGTGCACGGACATTTTTAAATTGGAAACTTCATTTATATCATCAGACTGTGACTTGGAAAGCAATATATATTTCATTTTCAGCTTTCTGGAAAGAAATACATATTTCATCCTCCATTTCTTGGTTCTGTGTAATAGGTAATAACAGCACAACTGAAAAATAGAAATTTCTTTTGGGTGCTAAATGAAGTAAATGGACACTTTCCAGCTAGTGAGTCACCAGCTCATTAACTGAAAAGGCAAACATCTTTCTCAAGTTAATATGAAGCATTATGGCAAGATCATGTTATTAAGACTTATCTCCAATAGGCCCTAATTAAGTAGTCTTCATGATTTATGATGAGTATCATTCACTGTCTCAGAATTCCTAATTACTCCATGAAATTAGCTGTGAAAGTTACCAAGACAGGAGGGTAATTTGGAGAATGACAAGGAGAGGAGGTTAGTTGTAGCTGATAGGATTTGAGCCCTCTGCTTATCATAGCAAGCTCACCTTGCTGCATGCTTCACTCCCACAAAGTCAGTGAAGCCAAAGGTCCAAAATACTGCATTTGCAAGGAAAGCCTAGAACTATGCACATCATTAGGAAACCATTGACTCTGCTGGAGCAAGAGATTTTTATCTGTGCTGTGTTCTCAGTCTATCTACCCCAGTGTTGTATTCCTTTACCTATTATATTTTTTTCTCCTAGTATAAAAAATTCTACATTTTTTCTTTTATTGTTCCCTTCTCTGTTATCCTATGCCATGTCTGAAAGTGTCAGTTGATTTCTTCTGGAAATAGCTGGATAATACAAAACAATTGGGTCTGTTATAAGGTTTCTGATAAACATATTGAGATGAGTTTGTATTTATTTATCTTGGTAAGTAATTACCTGGCATGAGCACAAAGCATTAAGCATCCTTTGTGGGTGGCTCTCTGTGTCACCCAGGGAGAGAGGTGCACTGAGCACACCAGCTGCGCAAATGCAGTATATCAAATTCAGATCACCACCAATATATAGCAAGCATTTTTGCTTTTAATAGGAAAAGATTAACTTAGAATCTTTGGAAGAGAAAGAGCACTGCAGAAATCGCCTCTCTATTTTGTAAGGGGATTTCCTGAAAATCAAACACCTCATATTTATCTTTCAATGTGTATTTTAAAAGAAAAGAAGTGGGAGAAAAAACTAATACATTTTAAAATGCTGTCACCGTTGGTTGATAATGTTTATGGACATCACGTGTTTTACAACTTCAATGGCCAGCAGCAGGTACTTTTGACAGGTGGTATTCCTGCATTTCATCACATTAGAGCACCTGTGAGTTGCAAAATGATCATATTTAAGACCTGTCACTGGCCTAATGTGATTAATGCTCATTTGCCGTAGATAGTCCATGTAATTTGGAAAGAATTTTCTATTTAGATATTTCTGATATAAGGAAGAAACTGCCTGGGGTAGGGGTACCTGAATTTTGTTTTTAATGCAGGTTGTCAAAACCCTGTCCAGCCCCCTGGCTCAGCAAAATTTATGTGTAAATTAAATGCATTGAACATTTTAAACAGAATGACTTTTTCTTTTATTTCCTTTTTATGGACGATTAATATTGCTCTCAAAACCAGAGCACTAGATGTGCATTCTGACTTGGAATATATTTTCTCATCATAAAATTCTGCTTATAAAGGAAAATCCAATGCTATCTAATCTGTAAGTATTTATAATTACTGCATTAACCTATGAATTTTAGCCAGATATTCACGAGCTATGGTTACCTATAATAATGGCCATGAATCCTTGCTAAATTACACACTCTACTTTTCCTTATAACCCATCTCCTGTTTTACAGTTAAAAACCTTCACTGAGTTCTTAGCCTTATATGCACATATAGGGGAAAAACCCGAAGTCATAAGCTTCTGACAAAGCACATTTTGTTTAATCAGACACTTACGGATACATTTTTTCAGAATAGCTCCTGGCCATATAAGCACAGATCCTGTTATTTATTCACAAAAACTGTCAGCTTCCCTCCTAGGCAGTGCTTTAAGCATTCCCCTTAGTCCTGTAGCTGGCAAAAGCAAAGTTGCTGCAGTGAAGACAGAGAAAATCAGACATTTATTCATGAAACAGCCAAGCAAGGCTGTTCTGGATAAGCAGAGTGACTATGGCAAGGCCAAGAATCAGGCAGGCAGAACGGAGCCAGGGCAGCACAGGTAGACAGTGGTCCCAGAGGTACTTAACCTCAGCCAAAACTCACACTAGAGCAGCTCCTGCTAGGAGCTCATTAATTCACTTTTCTTCTTTTAATCCAGCAAAACCAGAAAGAAGCAGTTCTGAAACCCATTAGTAAATCAGTCAGCTCTGAGCAGAGAAAAATTTTTTTAATGCACCCTAAGAGTATGGCAAAGCATCAATACAGGCTTTGACAGGTGGTGGCGTCAAGAAATCCAACCAGAGCCAAGCACTCTTTCAATATAACTTATTTTAATTTTCGTGCTAATTAATAAAAGTTTAAAAATCTTCAAGAGAAATAAATTAAAACATGTATTGAGATCACTTCTGAACTTGGCAGGCTACAACGAGACACACATCCAATGCAGCAAATTAGGCAAGGCTGGAAGCCAGAGCTCTAGCAGTTCAAGTCAGACGATGCTCTGGTGAGAATGTTTCCAGCGCTGCATCATTTGCAGTGTGTTTGAAGAGAGACAGCTGGCCCTAAAACAAATACAGAAACTGCAATTCATTGTTTATCCAGGGCCAGATGCTCCCGTCTGCTTGGGAGCGCAGACATTGCTGTGCAAAGGGAAGCAGGAGGTAGGATCTCTTGTGCGCCTGAGCCAGCATCTGTGTGAATATCTGGCCAAGGGTGAGGTCAGGTTGGTCCCCTGGCACTGTGAACTGAGGTGCAGGCATTCCAGCCTCGTCTGGATTTCATATATGTTGTGCTCATGTGAGGCCCAGCTGCTCCTAAGCCAGCTAGGTTTGTGCAAAGCCACCACTTTTACTTGGGACCCAGGCTCTGCATTCCACGGCTGGACCATGTCTGGTGCTTTGCCCGTGGGAGTTAGGATGTGGTATTCTGCTGTAGCGGAGCATCAAGCGGGCATAGAGCTTTCTGAACTGGATGATCATCCGTGATGTCCTCTGCTCATTTGCCTTCCTCCTCAATCCAAATGACACTCAGGCTATGGCCACTATGGACTTGTGATTCAATTCTTCAGGCAGCAACGCTGGAAAAAATGAGGAACATCATTAACAGGTGATCCTCTCAATCACAGTAACATTTCATAAAGTAACTGTTAGTAGCTAATCCTTACCAGCAACTCCAAATCCTGATCTGCACTCTCCGTCTGCTTCCTGTCACTCCTGCTGGCAGATGAGGCTTATCAGCATTTTGGACTGAACCAAGTCCTTTCTGCTCGCTTGCCACCACTGAAATGTGCTATGCCAGAAATAGGCTTTCCACGTGGATCTGATTTGGGCATGCACATAACAAAGAAGCTCCAGCTATTCTGGTTCATGAATGGTCAGTAGACGTTATTGCAGAACATGTGACAAACAGGAACCAAATGTGGCTGCTGGATGGAAATTTTCCTGGGGTCATTTCTCATCAAAGTGCAAGGTACACGCTAGGAGCTAGCACACTAAATCTTTGTTCAACATCTCCAAGGAAGAGGGGTAGCTTTGGTATTAGTTTTGCATCAGAAACTCTTTTCAGCATGTGACTCCAAAGAAGAAATTCTTCTTAGCTGAGGTGTGGTGGTAGATGATAGTCCCCAGTGAGGTACCAGCCCCTGACCAGGACATTCATTCCCGGCTCAAATACACCGGCTCGCTCACTTCCCCACCGATGTAGCACGTGCAGTTGTGTGTATCTCACAGCATCATTCTTCTCTCAGTTAACAGGAATGCCAGTGGTTTATGAAGTGTATTTTTATGAATAAAAATCTCCTACTGAGCCATTGTATGTCACAAGACTTTCAAATATGTCTAAGGAGTATATTTAAAAGGGAAAAGTAAATAGAAGTTGCCCTCCTGCCAGAGCAGAGTATTCACAGGAAAGTAAATATGCACTGAAAAATAAACACATTTTCAGGAAAATGGCAGTGATTAGTAGAGTTAGTTGCATTCTACCTCTTCATTGAGACATTTTCAAGATGCTCTTTTTAATGTGAGGAATAAACTGAAGGAAAATGTTTCAAACTGAATGAAGCAGATTTTTATACAACAAGCTACTAAAATAATGGGTTGTACATGGCCAGAACTGGTTTTCTGCCTTTTTTTTTTTTTTTTCAGTTTTGAAATGAATATACCGGCTGCTGAAACAAAAAATTACTCATAGAAGTCTTACTATTGTAAAACAACATAACAGCATGTACTTAATAGCTACAAGGCAATCACATCTCATTGCTTCCTTTATATCTTGCTCTGATGCTTTTGAAACAAAGCATTGTAAAATGTCATTTTGGGGGGAAATTGTAAGATTTTGGCTTCCCACTCCAGTTTCCTTCAAGTTCTTGTGCAGATGTGTAGCTTGGCTTCTTAGTGAAATTTGAACTTCTGGAGAATTTCCAGAAAAGCTGATGTTTGTCTATAACGTAGGAATAGCCTGATTAGCCATCTGTTCCCTGGTTAGAGATATGTTTTTTTTTAATCTTTTCTGCTAGGTTATTACACTTTCGGTTCTTCTCTGTGCCATTGAGAACAGTATTTATTTGCCATGTAACCTTCTCACCCTTGCAAAATGAAGCTTTACATTAATATATTTTTCAATCAGATATTCTTTACAAATGCTTGAAGAATTGTTTCACTTTGAAATTGTAGAAGTAATTAAGAAATATTTGCATGATTTCTCATTGAGTGAGAAGAAAGACACACCATATGCGAGTACACAAAAATTCAAGACTATCAGCAAAAGTTAGTAATACAAATATGGTTGGAGAAGGAAAATCAGTAAGGATTGATTACATGTAAATTCTACTGACATCACCCAATTCTGAAAATATATGACTATTCTAGCAGGTCCGGTAGTATTTCTGCATTTTCATAAACTGCTGTAAATGTACCAAATGTTACTAATTTGAGCATGCAGTTGCTGCACTGGGTCTCTGCCTCAGGTGGAAGAGTATTCATGGAAAACAGCAGCCAGAACAGTTCAGCTGTTGCTCAGGATAAGAGCAAGGAAAAAAAATGACCGTGTTTTCCACTAGTGTGGAAAAAAAGGATGGGAGCTTTTTCTTTGAAAGAGCTGGCATGCTCAAAATTCCAAGTGCAGAGTTTTAAGTTTGGCATTGCCTGTGTAAGAAAGCTCTGCCTTCTGCTCCCTCTGTACCATACCCTGATGTTTAGCCAAATTACAAATTCTCCTCTGTGTGTGATGGTGTCTCATTTGACCCGAGTCTGAAATTAGCGAGCCTTCCTTCTTGTGGTCTAGGTGAATCCCCCATAAGAACCACAGAGAATTAAAAAAAGATATTCTTCAGGCTAAAAACTGGATCAGAGTTAAGGACAGACTACAACTAAAGAAATGGTCTTTTATCATTATCTAAAGATGAGGAGTTTGGACTTTTGGACTGGCCAAGGAGAGTGGTAATTATTGCCAAGGGGAAAATAGAATCAATTAAAAATTAATGATAGAGCCTGAGAAAAGACATAGAGTGATAGGACACAGTGGAGACCGACATTAGGAGATAATTCAGGTGGGGAAATTGGAGGTGGAAGGCAATGAGTGCAGAGATGGTTATGTTAAAGAGGCAGATAAATAACCGAATGTGGGGAGAAACTGTTCAGACATGAGGGAAAAGAATTGAATGTGCTCTGCAGGCAGACTGAAAAAAAAAAGTTGATATTGAAAATGCTGGGAAATGAGGGGAACTGATGTTTGAAAAGAGATATTTCTGGGCGATGTCCAATGAGTTCGTACTGGATCATGGAGAGCAGGAGAGGGTGGGTGGACAACGACAGAGGGCAGACAGTGGTGGGACCAAAGGTCACTGAAAGGTAGAAGCAGAGAGAATTGAAATGAGAAGAATAACAGCTAGAAAAGACTAGACCCACCTGAGCATGTTCCCCACCTGACCATGTTCCCCTCCACCATCTGGAGCTGAACCCTGATTGAAAAGAGATAAAGAGATAAGTTTCTCATGCAGTGTTAACTCACTCCTCCCTGTGTATGTGGCATATGGCAGTCATATCAACATATTTAGATACCCTTCTTTATGGTGCAAAACAGGCAAGTTAGGCCATGGACGTGGCTGTTCTCTCTGGTCCTACTTGGTTGTTGGGAAAAGTGAAAAAATGTGCATGAGGAAGCAATCGGAAGAGAGGAAAAGTGTGGCTCCTGGCAAAAGCAGTTGAAATTTTACTGATAAATTGCCTTTAGCACCATAGCTCATTTCCTGCTCTCACCCAGAGCTGTTATACAGAGTGGGCACATGACTTAAATCAAATACACCGCACATGATTATTAATGCAGTGCTTTCATTTTCTTGGGCTACACTCCCAGGTGGGTCCCAGGTGTCTAAGTACCAAATAAATAAATAAAGAGCAATGTACACCCCCAGCATTAAAAACAATAATTCTTCAAGGGGGAAATAAAACCCTTCCCAACATCCTCTTGGGCACTCAGAAGAGTGCAGGCTGGCGGTAATCCATGCCTCTCTGTTCCTCCTGTGTAAAATGGAGCTATAGACCCTTCTAATTTCACAAAATGTTAAAAGCACCCTCTATTTTCCCATTTGCAAGGGCTGGGACCTGAGAGGGATGGTGACTGCTCCTGACACACTTATAAGCCTCCCAAGAATGTTGTCTTTGGAGTGTACTTCAGTGCAGGGAAAATGCTATCGATGTTTACCAGAAAGAATAAAACAAAAACACTGAAAAACTTATCCATCTAGAGCTGCAGCCAAGAAATGGGCCCTGTGAGGAAAAATAGTACTTAGTCAGGTAACTGTGGCATAACGTAAATGGCCAGGGGAATTGATTTCAGGTTCTTTTGGCAATTTTAATTCTGACAATTCCTGACTTTGCAATCACTTTTCAACCCTAATAGCATTTTCGGAAGGTAATTATACGTATTATTTTGCCAAGGTTATTAAACTTTTCAAAAACCCTATTTATTTCAGATGCAGTTGCTTGAAAATATTTCTTAAGTGCTTAGCAAATGGAATATACTATGTAAAAATAATAAATTGTAATTATTTCTCTCTAGTTTTCCCCTAGCATTCATTCTGCCTTTTTTTTATTTGCATAGATAGAAATCAACAAAAGAACAAGATAAGTCATTTAGAAAAAATTAAATATTTATCAAAACTTAGTGCATTTCTTTATGAGTTCAGTGAGCCTACATGTTAATGGAATTCTTCCTTTTAATTTACATCCACAAAGCAAACATTAGATAAGACCTTGTTATCAAGGAAAAAATGTGATTGAATTGCTGGTTTTACATTTAGTAATCTGGAATGATGTTGTAGGTCAATGAAAAAAGTATTTTTTTATTATTTATTTTTAGATAAAGTAATACTTGATTCAGAACATAACTTTCCTTGCATACATTTAGATACATAATCTACATAAATAAAAAATTTGAATTCATTCTACTCTATTACCACAGTAGTTTTACTATACTCACGGTGGTTGACAAATATAAATTTGGATTGAGATGGTGGCTTGCTCTCTGTAGATTTTTTGGTGTGTAAATGTGTGGAACTGTTTGCCATCTAACCTATAATCTGAAAACATTACATGATTTTTAAGTTTTCCCTGGTGCTATTTTTACCATTACGTGTATATGTGTGTGTACAGCTCTGCTTTATTTGAAAAACTCAGTACTGGGAGACATCAGGTTAGAATGTTAGAGGCATGGGTGAAGAAGTAAAATAGGTAGGTAGGAGATAGGGAAGCAAGTACATGGATCAGCGAGCAAGTAAAAGGTGCGTGGCCACGCTTTCATGCTGACCAGTGTACCTGAGTCCTGTGAGTGCGGCTCAGAGCTCATTGCATTGTGTCCTTACGTCTGTCAGTACCTAAACTAGCAAAGTGAAGCAGGTCCTTCACACATCCTTCTTCCCTGGCTTGAATCTTGCTGTTTGCCTGCTTGCAGTTCGCATCTCTGTTGAGCATGTTGAGATACGTGGCTGTGGAAAGGACACCAGCTCGGACAGCTTGCGAGCTTCTGACGGAGCCTAGCAGGCTATAGCTTACTTGAGCGATATTCTTCTAAAACTTGTGCTTCCAAAAATAATGCAACTGTGCGAGAGAGTTATCATCACCATGCTTCAGGATGCGTCTGATAAGCCAGTGATGTAAGATGTACCTTCAGATTTACAGGAGGGGTAGTATCTATCCTGCTGGAAGTGCCTGGGCATCTCTCCCTTCCTTCACCATACTGACACCGCTAGACCATATTGCATGCCTCCGCCACGGGATTTGTGTCCTCTTCACTGTAGCACATTACCCAGATCCAAGCAAATGCGTAAAATAACTGACTGGCTATTTGGCTTTCCATGATCGATGACATTGCGTTCATTGATCAGCTTGATTCGCCCCGCCACATACATCATAGCTTTTCTTCAGCCTTAATCAGCACGATCATAGTGAATCATCAACCCCAAGCATGAAGGTGGCACAGCCTAATAAGTTATTCAAACTAATAGGCATGAGGCTGTGCCCAATCTGGGTGCAATGCTACTGACTCACTGTCCCTATGCCGGGGATGAGCTGGATCCCCCAGTCTGCAGAATCCAACAGGCATTATTTTTCCTTGCAGGCTGCTGTAATGTTCCCAATGGTGAATATTTAATGTAATTATAGGACACTTGTCATGGGTTATCTCCTCTGTGTGGAGTCTGCACTAACTAGTGTTTATCTGATTGTCTGATCAGAAAAAAAATTAAAAATATTTCAGTTTAATCAAAGCATTGAATAAATAATAATATCAGTTTAAGATAGGATGTGTTCTAGTAATTAGAAATCAAAATTGTCGATACTTTATAAATGTTTTTTTTCACTTTGCTTTACAACATATAGAACATACTGAATAAGAGGTTTTTAGATATCTATATTTTCTAAATTAATGTGAAAAATACTTTATACTTTATACTATATATGCGTACTTTATACGCACCAAAATGTGTTCATAGTTAGCTTCCTGTGCTCATGCACATGCACAAATAGAGGAAGTGAAAACAGCCTCTGTTAAGGAAAATCCAATAGTTACAATGGTTAGCCTAATTTCTAAAGTACAGGTCTGTACCATACTCTTCTTGGACTTCTGATGGTTTGAAAACCTGTAGTAGTCACATTTGTGTAAGATTGCAGTGGGACGTGGTGGCTGGCTCTATTTATACTGTTCTTTCCATCTGTTTTTAAGTTTTGCAGGGAGGAAGGTTCAGATGGGCACATCCTTCCTGCGCTGGTGCATGGTGTGTGAGACAGAGCGCTCCTCGGCTGCCTCCGGTCTGTCCTACTTTGCTTTCCCCGCATTGGAGATTCCGCCTGGCTCTATTACCTCCCTGTCCAGAGAAACTACAGGGAAAAAAAAACCCTTTCTGGCAGTTGTCCTGCAAAAGACTCCTGAGGTGGTTGTGTTGTGTGCCAAGCTGGCTGCATGTCCTAAAACATTGGAGGTACAACGCTGTGCTTCCTAGATGTAATACAAAATGTGGCAGTAATGATGGGGACTAGTGGAGCTATTTCCAGTTTAGCTGCTTATGTAAATATTAGCCAGTAAAATGTGCAATGGCCAGTTCCCTGGCCTAGAGGCCAACTCGCATACCATGGTTTGCATCCATAAGCCTTCCAAAAACAGGATAGTCACATCCAAATTGAATAATGGGATCGTTCCTTCATCCATCATGATTCCTGAGTTATTCCTGGGCGAGTGCTCATTGGCACGGACCAGTATCATATAAGAGACCACTCCAAAAATTCAGTAGCAAGAATGACCATGGTAAATGCCTAAGTGACGCACTGGCTCTGTATGCTTCACTAGGGTAGACCTAGTCCCAGCTGGCACTATATCTAGACCGAGAGAATTAATGTCAGGTCAGACAGTCATTACATACAATACAAAGCTTTTTGTTAAGTGCTTGTTATGGCATTAGCAAACTATGAGAGAGAGAAGTTTTATGAGAGAAATCATCTTATAATTATTCTAGGAGTTTTAACTTAATTTCTCTGTCAGGGGTCCCCAGCTATTGCTTCATTTCAGATAAAAAGTTAGTGAGTCTCAAGCGCAGAAGTGCAGAGGACTGAAAGATGTGCAGTTTCCTGCTCAGTCCAACTATTTCAGTGTCCTAGACAGCATCCATATCAGCAAATAGCTCTGTTGGCATACTCTGAGAGCAGTAAATATCATGGTTATTATGTAAGCAGAATATGAAAAAGGAAAAAGAATATTTAAAATATCACAAGCGATTATGCATTAAAAGCACAACCACATCTCAAAAAATTCTTTGTGCATTCAGCAACATAAGTGCAGTGAAGGAATGATTTCTTTGTTTGACCTCGTCTCAAAGAATTTATAAAAGAGAATGATTAGTACCAATATGAGCACAATAAGAACTGTTATTCTGCATGTTCCTACTGCACTTATGTTTCACGATGAAGACATACAAGCAATTATGGTAACCTCTGAATGATCAAGCTAAAATATTGTCCAAACTGAATATCACACTCAGAGAAAGCCCATGCTATATACTCCACTGGGTTAAAAAGAAAGCAAAGCTAAAACAGAAACACTGGAGAGGTGACTTGAGTCTCTACACCTGAAACCAGACAGGTATCTGAAATCTTATCTTTAAAATATGGTTTATTTTCAGAGTATAGAGATAAACCTGCTAGGATAATTATGGAACACTAACATTTTTATAATTAAGTCAACATGGTGATCAAACACAGCAGCCTGTCTTAAAGATCTGATATAGAATATATAGAATTATGTTCTGAATCTGATATAGAATACATAGACTACATAGACATTCCTATGAATTTGTAATCTACTCATGAAATTCTGGGAGAATGGTAATATAGGGACTCAAAATGTTCAAGATCATCTCTCATAAGCTCCAAAGGTGTCAGGTCACATGCTGACAAGTGTGCTGCTCAGTGCTGAAAAGCAAAAGGGTTAAATTTTCTGTTGAGCTTGATGAGAGCTAAGAACCTGAATTGCTTCTCAATGCCTGTTTTAAGTGACTTAAATAACATTTATGTTTCTTAGATGTGTAAGGCCCTCATTCCATCTTGAAAATGGCACTTAGGCTACTAAAGCTAAAAACATAAAAGTACTGGATTTGCAACAAGAACATGCTTGCCCTAGAGTCATGAACCAGTCTCAGAGGAGATGCAGCCAAGTTAGATGCCCTTTAATTATTGCATGCTGGCAATAGTATGGCAGAAAGTTTGTGGAAGAGGCAAAATGCGGAATATGGTACTGCATTAAAGGAACTTTTACAAGTTTTGGATTAGGATAATCCAAAGGATGCCTGAAGCTGGCTGCAAAGGACCTATTTTTTCATGAAAGACTTAGGCAGCCATTGGTGAAGTATTTCAGAAATATTTTCAGAAACATTTTCTGAAATAGACTTAAACTTGCAAGATCTGAACTGTGGGACCCTAACAATTGTTTTGGAGTTATGTCTTCTGCTGCGATTTTCAGGAGCAGCGTGTGTGGGTGTACATGTGTGTGAACATGAATGCACATGTGTGTATGTATGTAAAGAGAGATCATGTACATCTAGGGCACTTTTGCATCTCTGAGGTGCTTTATTATAGCCTGTATTTTACAACCTTCATTACAGCAGATCACTTTCTCATGCAAGATCATTGATACTATATTAAATACCGTAAGTGTCTGCAAGTGGAATTAGTTAAGTTGCATTATGTGGCTTGTGTTTTCACTGAAATGTAAGAACAGGAGGAAAATCTCAGCAAAACTTATAAACTTAGTCTTTTTTTTTTCATTTCAGCAATTCGTTGTTATTTAAATATTTTATACTATTGCTGAAGGGAAAATTCTAACTTCTGGCCCACTCCTGCTAGCCAGGTTTTGCATAAATTCATACCCTGAGCTGTCAGCTGCAATCTAGTGCAAAAGCTGCTTCATGGTTGCAATTGCACTGCGGGAGAGCAGTGTATTTCACAGCAATGATGATTCCCTCCTCATGAGAAAGCGGACTGGAGAAGGTTGTGAGATGAATTCCTGGTTCCATCACTCAGTTCCTATCATGTGAGAATGTAAAAGAGTCTCTTCAGGGAGAGAAGGGAGTGAATCTACTTCATAGTTGCAAGAAATCCTAGTTCTTTGATGTATCATTTTAAAGGGGACAACACAGAGGCAAAATGTGACATCCATACATTTTTCTGGGTTTGTAGTTGGTCATATATAGAGATGGACAAGTTCCACCTTCATGCTTGTTAAATAGTCATACTTGCTGGGGCAGAATATGCCTCTCAGACTTTAGAAAACACATTTTTTTTTTTTACAAAGGCCATGTTTTTGATGCTTGGTGCAATATACTTATGCAACAGGGAAGAAAATGGTATTTCAGAATAATTTAATACCAAGAACAGCCAAGAATGCTGTGATTTGACCTTTTCAGAGACCTCAGTGACTACATTTTCTCCTAAGACTGCTGTGACCCAGTCAGATCCCCAGAGAGAGGACAGCAACTGAAATTCCTGCTGGCTTCACAAAATTGAGGATGAAATCTGATGTCTGCAGCTTTGCATACCTTATACTGGTATTTGCAATTAAAATAGTCTTGTTATTGACCAAGCCATATGACATGTGATAGGAAGCCTAAGAAGGCATTGTGCATAGCCCAAATCTGTCACAGAAATAAATTAGAAGAAAGCTTTGCTTGAGCTCAGTCACTGTATATTCCCTTGGATCTGAGTGGTAAGCTGACAGGCACAATCATTTTCACAGATCAGTGATGAAGTGCTTTGCAAGACATATGATATGTGAAGTGACACATGGGTTTTTCAACATTTTTTGCTATTGCTTTTCTTCCTTGTCTAATCAAGGAAAGCATGATATAATCAATTTATTTTTTCTAATTCTAAGAAAAATATAATCCAAAGAAGTGTTAATAACTACACAGTAGAACCTGTACATGGCAGATTATGCATACTAGTTGTACATACTACATATTAGGTGAGTTTTTGCCAGAAATTTTCTCTTTTCTATTGAATGTCATTAACACTTGGTTATCATTGACTTAACAGCTCTCTTCTTGCCATGAGCTTTTTAATAATTCTGGCTCAACACAGTTGCTTGTGTGCAATCTGACTTTGAAAACTATGTCATTAGCCCTATGGCGTCATATGCATGTGCTGATTGTGGCTGTGAATGGAAAATATACTTCTCTTTAAGTCTAACCATAATAAGGTTACTTGGAATAAGAATCAAAAAGAGACCAGCACAGTGCTGATTCCTGATGATCTCACAAGTCTACTCTTGTTCTTGTGTTACAAGAAGCAGTGGATGTCACCCGTCTCCCTTGCTTCCCACTCTTGGTGATGTCTTAGACCTGCAGTGCGTGCCACACAACCAAGTCCTCTACTTTGCAAGTGGAACACTTCAATGCTATTTGGTCTCTTTTTTTTCCTGTGCAAAAGAATCCATATTTGATTATTCTGATGACACTGTAGCATAATAGCAGATAAAGTATTATGTTGTCTGTTTCCCTTGCAATTCCTAATACCATTTGGTCCAGTGATAGTGCTGTGCTGACATTTTCAGAGAACTCACCATTTCAGATATCTCTTCTGAGTGACAAGAGCTAATATAGGCCCCATCTTTGTGTTTTTCACCACATGCATTACCTCACAACATGCTTTCTTAATTGGTTTTCTACATGGCAGCCGGTGTGCATGATTAACCAGTTATCCATCAGGTAGTTGTGTTCTCAGCAAAAAGGTCACAGGCTCTTCCAAGCAATATTTGCTTTTGTTTTCTTGTTATGCCCTCACCAGAAAAAGAGAGCTTAACAAAGACTAGGGCCTTAGGAAATTATTTAAGTTGATATGATGCTTCCTGGCTTTGGAGGAAGCATATTCAGCTTACAAATGCCTATGCTGAACAAAAGATAATTAAGAAACCAAGAGGTACCAAATCTTGACAGGAAATAGAAGGTATAGCTAACATATAACATGTAAAACATTAGCCATCAAAACATCTAAATCAGTAGTTAGTGCCCAACGTGAAAAAGAAATAAGAGATGAGTTAAAGAATATGCATTCCTTGACCTGCTAAAGGAGGTTAAACAGAGTTTTACTGAACATACATTTATTGATGCCGAGAAAAGGTGCACAAATAAACACTGGTGGAAAATGGAACACAAAAGAGAAAGTAGGGGTTATGTAGTAAAAATGTGTAGGGTACTATATGATTGAGGCTAGATAAGCTGACCATTTCTACTGTTTCTGAATGAATTGGTACAATTCTTTACTTTAAACTGTAAAAAGGCAGTGTAACTTTCACTGGTCTCTCCCTCTTTGGGCCAAGGAGGGACTTTCTTGAACAAGTGAGCCTTATAATCTGTGATGGGAAACAGAGTTTTCAAGCAAAACAAAATTGCTAAAAAACAGTTGGAGGGACTGAGACTATTTACAGAGTCCCAACTGAACAAACTTGCAACTGAAAGCAGGATGAGAGTAGGATTCTAAAGGTGTCTTTTCTCTTCGAACTTCTACTGTGTAACAAGTTTAAATCAAAAGTCAATTTGTATTCCTTTTTTTTTCTAAAGAGAATCTTACAAGTGTTAAACAATTTCCAATTTCAGAAAGGAGGAAAATTCTTTTAGATGAAAAATATGTTTCTTTTGACAGAAAGAAAACATGATTTGGTTGCTGAAAAAAATTGTGTTATCCAACAGCTCTGTTACAAGCTACCCAAAATCAATAATTTGTTTTAAAAAAATAGAATTATGTTGATTTAAGAGAGAGGAGAGGAAACTTATGCAATTTATACATAGATATCCTTGTCTTAGTTTATAAGATTGAACTTTACAGTTCTAGGACTCCTGTCAGAACATACTGCCTATGACACTGGACTATGAAATGCTACTTTTGAGCTCCCTCGAATACTCAGAAGACTGAGCTCTGTCTTTGAGTTCACTTCCTTCTCTGTGTGCTCTGTCAGTTCTTGCTGTCACATCATTAAATACCACAGGCCAGAATACAACATTACTTTCAGCAGCCACTTCTCATTTCAAATCATTCCAAGTTAAAATCTGGCCCTTTCTATATAATCCCCACTGAATATATACTGAATGACTAATGACATATTTTCTTGTTAGTGTAGCTAGTGCATCGTTTGCTTTTTGTCAATTCTGCAGAGCATAATTTTCCTCCCCGACATTAGGAATTTATTTCATCATGATTTGCTGTCTCCTTATACTGCTCTTTGTCAGCAGATTCTCTAACAACTCACTTCAAAAATGTTAATGCAGTTGAGTGTAGTTGACACAATGCATATACGTGTATATATATATATATATATCAGCTGTCTTACCAGCTACACCCTGCCGGAAAGTTAGGTGCTAGTCTGTTTAAGCTGGCATACCTTAAATTTCTTGTTTTTTTTTTTTTTCAGATTCTCCAAGGATTTCAAAGCAACCCCGTTTTCACCAAAATCGTCTGAATAACTCCTACTAATTGACATAAGCGGTAAAGCTGTCATAAATGGTCTATTGTGCCTCAGATGATTGTCTATTCTGCCCATAATTCTGAAGTCAGATAAACATATCTGTAGCTAGAGCTTTTAAAAATCTTCTGTCTATTCTGCTGTGATTTTTTTTTTCCATTTGAAAAAATGGAAAACCGTTGGCATTTTTCAATCTCCCTCCCTCTAAAGCTTTAGAGTCTAACTTCTTGGGTTTTTTTTTTCTACTATTTTTATAAATAGTTTAGTAACTGAATCCTGTTTTTCTTCTCTGTCCACTTTTCATGAAGCTGAGATCTTCTAGAGATCAGACTTTCATGGAAGCACCAGTTTTTCTTAGCTCAGGTTGGGTCCGTTTCCGTGCTTCAGGCTTTGAATACCCGTCTTCTGGCTGCCTCTTGGGAAGTGAGTCTCTCATCCTGTCCCCTGTAGAGCTTTTGCAGAGCTGCACCAGGAGATCTTTTTGTAATTCAATATATCTTCCACAGAGATAAAAAAAAAAAAAAAAAAAAAAAAAGGAAAGATTTGTAGAAAGAGGTGTTTCTTTTGGTAAAATCAGTCAATGTAGATGGAAAGAAAGGCTTTCAAGAACACAAAATACTTTTTTTCAGATCTGAAAAATGAGCACCAAGCTTACTGGGTTTGGGCTGGAGGGCAAAACAGAAGCATCAGATTTAGAGTTGGGTAATGTAGAATTAAGTAATCCATTCACAGATTTATGGAAGAAAATGTAATTTTATCAGTTTTTCATACTTTTTTCCCCTCTTTTTATGCCTAGTGCTGAGCCATGTCCAAAGCAAAGGTGTCTTGCTATGAATGGCACTAGATGATAGCAGCAGATCTGCTTTTGCCTCAGATAAGGCCACACAGAGTGTTGGCATCGACACTGTTGCTAACTACTTCCTTCCTACCCACAGTCTTTGCACCCAAGTCATCCTTTGATGACAGCAAGAAAGCAAGAATGATAGCAAGATTGAGGAGCAAGTACTGGCCAGAGGGAGAGAAATGAAGGAATTCAAAATTACAGGTGGGAAGCAGCGCAAATTCAAACCCAAATAGTCTGAGATAACTTTTGAATTAGGATATTCCACACACAGAAGCTGTAAGTGTGTATAACAGCCATGTGCAAATTTGTCTTACTGAGATGCTTTATGGAACAGGTGTTTCTGAAGTCCAAGGCTGTGAGAAGCTAATGACCAGCTATAGCTATGACTGTTGGCTTCGCGCATGTGATAGATAGAGGTGACTAAACCCTGCAGGGTAAGAAGGTCAAAACAGGGGCATCACAGAAGCAAGGTTACTGAGTCAATATGAGTTAAAGGTAAAAATACTAAGTAGGCTGGAGCCAGACACATAGAACCTGGCCCTAGACTGATGTGCTTTATGACCTTACCATGAAAAAGTCATGCATACTTCATGAGAGAAAGTCATGGTCTTAAGCAGCTGACCTGAACAGACTAGACAACTGAGCAGTCAAAACCTCATGAAATTCAACAAGGCCAAGTGCACGGTCCTGCACCTGGGGAGAAATAACCCCAGACACCAGCACCGGCTGGGGACCGACCTGCTGGAGAGCAGCTCTGCTGAGAAGGACCTGGGCGTCATGGTGGACGACAGGTTGACC